>JAWPEG010064503.1:207809270-207825900 GCA_035771395.1 Myotis vivesi | reverse complement strand
GGGGGGGGGGCCACGACGACGGCAGCGGCAGCCACAGGACTGCACGCCACCTCCTGGGCCCGATGTGGGTGCCCGAAACACCCGAGAACCACACTCCCATCAGAGGGAGCTGAGCGGAGAAGGATGGCCCACAGGGGCCTCGACCCTGGCCCTGCCTGTGGCCACTGTGAGCCCTCCTCCCAGGGCACCCCGTGGGCACCACCGGAAGCCCCTTCTCCGGGGAGACACGCACGATTCCCGAACTTCTGCTTCCTTTCCTTTTAAAAGGTGAAACTGCGTATGAGGGTCTGGCTCTGGCTTTCTCTGAAAATCCTGCATCTTTTTAAGGAAACAAACGAAGACCACGTGACCCACTCACCAAGGTTATCCACCGCGTAATTGAAAAAGCACTTGAACTTGATGTGCTTGTTGCAGACGATGTCAGGGTTGGGAGTCCTTCCTTTCTCGTATTCATTTAGAAAATCACTGGAATTAAAGGAAACAAGTGTGGACGCGCCCTCAGGCACATCCAATCCCCGGGCTGCTCAGCGTTCCTCCTTGTCTCACCAGAACCACAGCTTTCACTAAGGGGAGCCTCACACACGCCGTTGTCAGCGTTTCCATGGAACGTGTTTAAGGCGCTGGGACACCGGGGGGCAGGGAGCCCCCTCAGCAGGACACTCCGCCCTCACCTACGGCACCCGACACACCTGGACCCAGAGGCTCCGCAGCTCAGGCAGCGGGAGGCCGTGCCTGGCCTGTTCCCTCTCCCCCACAGGAGGCCCCGCCAGGCAGAGCGACGTTTGGGAACAAAAAGATGTATAATCTCGGCCCTTCCTGGCGGGATCCACGGTCTAGTGGGGAGGAGGGTGTTATCTTGAAAAGAGGAAGTGGGGGCGAGTGGCAGGTGGGAAGTTCCAGAGTGTGAAAAGCTGCACTTCCCAGGAGGGGGGCTGCCATGGGGTGTGGTCAGAGGCTTCCCTTGCCCTTGAAACAGCAGAGGAGCAGGGAGCCCTTCACTGGGACACAGAGGGGCAGGGAGCCCCTCACTGGGACACAGGGGGGCAGGGAGCCCCTCACTGGGACACAGGGGGGCAGGGAGCCCCTCACTAGGACAGGGAACCCCTCACTGGGACCACGGAGCAGTAGTGAAGTGCCCATGTGTAGCTCAGGACTGTTGAAAGTGTGGCTGGACCTTGTTGCTAGAGGCAGGGTCGGGGCTGGAGTGGTGGCCTTGAACAGGCTGGTGCCTGGGGTGGTTGATGGAGGCGTCCGAGGGGCAGTGACATGGACAGGGAGGGTTACACTCTAGGATCAGGAAACCCTCAGGTTCAGTTCAGGCTCAGTCCTGATTCTGCCACTTGGTGTCTGAGCCTGGGCAATTTACATGACTTTCCTAAGCTCAGTTTTCTCATCCTTTAAATGGGATAATGCTTTTTAAGGTTATGGTAAGACTTAAATGAGGGTCTAAGTGCTTAGCACAGTGTCTGTACATGACTCAGCAACACACGTAGCTCTCGTGGTTCTCATTACTGAAAAGTCGCACCTGGCCGCCAGGTGCAGGCTCAGTGCCGGGAGGAGACTGCAGGCAGAGCAGCTGTGGGCACGGCACGGGCACTGGCCTGGAGGCGCCTTCCCGGGAGACCTCGGCATGAGCTTCCGTGCTGTCAGCAGGAGGAACAGACTCCTGGCAGGTGTTAACAACGAACAGGCTCGGGGTGCTGTGGGAGCCAGCCTGGCCTCCCGCAGAGCTCCCAGGGGGGCTGGCCTCCAGCACGGTCTTTGGCGCCCCTGCCCAAGGGCACTGGCGGTGGGCTGTCTGCTGACGGCGACAATGCCTCCCGGGGAAGGGTCCACGAGGCGGGACGTCTCCGCGCCTGCCCGAGCTCACCTGAAAACGTCGTTCCAGTACTCCTTCACGTAGGACACCTGGTGGAAAGGGATGTCTAAGATCTGGCAAACTCTGTAGGCGTCTTCGCAGTCTTTATCGGCGGTGCAGACGCCATGCTCGTCCAGGGAGTCCCAGTTCTTCATGAACACCCCCGTCACCTGGTAGCCTGGGGGAGGGAGGAGTCACAGCGGAGAGAACGTATGGCAGGAGCCTCGAGAAAGGGCAGGGTTTCTGAGCCCCGTGCCGGGCACTGCGGTGCCTGGCAGTCCCTGCTTTGCCTCAGAGCTGATGCCCACCCAGTGCGAACCACCGCCCCCCCCCCACCCACACCCCCAGCACTTCCTGGGCCTCCATGGCACAGCGACTGCCGCACTGAAACTGAGCAGAATGGAACCGTTTCACCGTCAGGACCCACCCTGGTCGCAGTGCCTGGCACACGGCGTGAGCAAATGTGTGCTGAGTGTGTGAAGAGCAGGGATTCAATGCAATTTTCAAAACAAATAAAAACCACCTTCAGTTATCAGGAGAGGGAACTCATTTTTAAACTTATTCCCATTTACCACCTGAGATTTAGATTCTACGTCCTCAGACATCTGGACGACTGAAATTTTGGCTATTTTATGACCCATTTTTTTGCCCTTTTCTGTTGTGACAAACCACCCAACCTTAGCCTTACGCCGTCTTCTCGAGCCTCACGGGCGCCACCCGCATGAGAAGCCTGTTTCTCTGGAGGCGGCTCAATGCCACGGGGCGGGCATGAGTGTAAAGGCTCCACGCAGGGCTCCAGGGACAGACCCCACGGCAACGCTCGGCCTGAACTAAAGGCCACGTTCACCAGACCCCCCCCCCGCCCCGGCAGGTGGCCAGGCCTCCCCCTCCGCTTCCCACGCATCGACTCCACGTGGGGCCCCGGGACTTCCTGCCTGTGCCCCGCCAAGGGCAGAGGCTGTGTCCCCAGCGCCTGGCTGTCCCCAGCGCAGAGCAGGCGCTTAAGGTGCTGGCGGAACGAGGGACTCCCCGCACGGAGCTTTGGACCCACTCCGTCCAGCCGTCTGCCTGCCGGACCCGCTGCCACGGCACAGGCTCGTCCCCTGGATGGGACCCTGGCGCCGGCAGCCCTTCCCTCCCAGGAGGCGGGGAGTCCTGGGTGCCAAGGTGAGAGGGCCCTGCGCTGTCCCTCAGCCCCCAGGGAGGCTGGCTGTGAAGCTGGAGGCAGGGTCCCATCCCGGACACAAGAGTAAAACAACACCTGGTCTCCCACCACCACCACCGCCACGCCCCCAGGGCTCGCGCTGTCTCCCCAGCAGAACCTGAGCCCCTAACCCAGTGGTCGGCAAACCGTGGCTCGAGCCACATGCGGCTCTTTGCCCCCTTGAGTGTGGCTCTTCCACAAAACACGTGCGGGCGCGCGCGTACAGTGCAACTGAAACTTCGTGGTCCATGCGCAGAAGGCGGTTTTCGGAAAGGAGACGAAAACAAGTCTACAAGACGAGTGTGGATGGGAGAGTGGGAAGGGGTCGACCCCAGCCAACGTACCTCCATCAGATTGAGGACGTTTTTAGCGAAGGCCAGCTCAGGAGCACCCTAACTAAGGTAATACCAATGTACCTACCTATAGAGTTTTTAAAAAATTTGGCTCTCAAAAGGAATTTCAATCGCTGTACTGTTGATATGTGGCTGTTGAGTAATGAGTTTGCCGACCACTGGTCTAACCCAATAGCCCCCCTCCCTCATCGGGGCTCGGCCTGCCTCCCCCCCCCGCCCCCCCGCCGGGTCTCCCGCCTCTGCGGCTCCCTCCCGCGCCCGCAGCTGCCTTTGCTCTCAGGCCTTGAATTCCTATCCGCCCCTGCGGGCTGGGTACTGATGACCTGGTTACTGATGACCTGCACCAGCGGCCGCGATGACGCGTGACCCTTGGGCGTGTGACGTCACGAATCCTCCCAGTGACCTGTGCCCGACGCTGGGTGACCCCTGGGCGTGTGTGACGTCACTACCCCTCCCAGTGACCTGCGCGGTCGTCGTGTCCCTTTCCGGGAGCCTGCCCCGGCGGGGACCTGCCTTTCGTCTGCGCTCCTAGCCCGGCCCCCGCAGAACTGGGTGGGAGGGACCGCCGCCCGGCCCGGGCCCCTGGACACTGCGCGCGGGTGCTTTTCCGAGACAGGAAGCGGACGGCGGTCGGTTCCCGTCGCCCACCGCCCGCGGACAGGCGCCTCTCGGGGCGACTGCGCGCGGCCTCGGGGGGAGGTGCGGGCGCCGCCGTCGCCGGGCGCAGGGCTGGGACCAGCGAGACGCGCCCAGCGGGACGGGGTGCTGACTGGTTCCGACCCGGCGGACGGCGAGGAGCGCGGCCACGCAGGCGCGAGCGGGCTCTCCACGCGGCGCCCTCACCTCTGCGCCGCAGCAGCAGCGCGGCCACGGCGCTGTCCACGCCGCCGGACAGGGCGCACACGACGTGCCGTGCCGCCAGCATCCGCGCCGACAACTCCGCCACTGCCGCCGCCGCTTCCGCGCCGCGCCGGAAGTCCCGCCCCCACCGCGGTGCTCCGCGAATGAGGCCCGGCCGGAAACGTGGGATCCGAGCGTCGCGTTCCGCCTGCAGGCCCTTCCAGGGCTTCCATTCCTGAGTTTCTTCTCCGCCCGGGGCACCAATGCTTCTCTTCCNGTGTGTGTGTGTGTGTGTGTGTGTGTGTGTGTGTGTGTGTGTTTTGAAAACTGAAAACTGCAGGGGGTAAATGGTACAACAGGTCGGCACCAATGCTTGGCATGAAAAGCCCGTTAGTCCTTTGGCGTCTGCAGGTCCCCAGTGGACACTGTTTAAATGTGAAGAGTTACTAGGGCAAGCCATTTTCTTGAGAATGAAGTGAGAGGAGGAAGGCCCCAGGGCCCATTGCTGACAGCTGACAGATGCGGAGTCATGGCCCCTGGCGCCAAGAGCAGGCATGGGAGGGATGTGGCCGGCCGCAGGAAGGGGTTCAGGCCGGAAGGGGTTCAGGCCGGGACGCCGGGATGCAGGGGCGGCTGGGAGGCAGTGCTCCAGGGTCAACTCTGAGGCCTCTCGAGCCAGTGGGACGCTCTTGGGAAATTCCGTCCTAAGATAGTTAAGGTTTTATTTCGTTTTGTTTCCAAGTTGCGGCCCCTGAATTTTGTCCCACTCTCCCTGGACCACTTCCGCTTGCCGGCCCTTGCCTGGAAACTTCGGTTCGGGTGATCTCGGCCCTAGATGCCCCTCTGCTCGCCCCTGGCTCACGTCCTCATCCCCGCTTGACTGACCCGAGGTGGGGGACCTGGAAGTTTTGCTGATCTCGAGGCGGATTAATTAGCCCAAGAAACATTATATTCATTTTACTGGATATGCTGCAGAAGGATCCGTGCCAGAAACAAGCCTGTGAAATACAGAAATGTTTACAAGCCAACGACTACATGGAATCTAAGTGTCAGGCTGTCATCCAAGAACTTCGTAAGTGTTGTGCTCGCTATCCCAAGGGAAGATCCCTCGTCTGTTCAGGATTTGAAAAAGAAGAGGAAGAAAAGCTGACACTGAAGTCCACATCAAAGTAAAGTTCTGCGGAGAAGTTCAATGCTGCACCACCTTTCCACCAAGCGAGTTCTATTTATCCTCCTGACTCTTCAGGCCAGGTAGCAGCAAATAGCAAATGAAAAAGTCAACTATAAAAGTTAATAAATATACCATCTATGCAGAACAGATAGAAATATATTAAACAAATATGTAGAATGTAATAAAACTGAGCTGCGAAAATAAACCTGTTACGTGGAAAAAAAAAAAAAAAAAGAGCAGGCATGGGTGAGCTCCGGGGCGGGTGGGAGGGTGGCTGGGCCCTGTGGGCGAGAGTTACAGGGAAGCAGTTTCTTGTTGCATCTCCCAGGAGGGATGGGTAGGCCCAGCACCTGGGCACCTGCCTTGGGCAGGCTCAGGAGCACACGCTCAGTTGAGTCGTGGCCGTGGCCCTGCTGCTGTCGCTGGCTATGGGGGGCCCGGCCTAGAGGACATGTTCTTCCTGGGGTGGCAGTCCAGTTTCTGCCCAGCAAGGGGCTCTGGGTTTCCGTATGTGGCAGCGCACCCACAAAGGGGAGGGAACAGGATGCATTGGCGACAAGTTTTCTGCTGCTTCTCCGTTAAATCTCTTAGCTGCTTTGTAGCTCCTGGTCTTTAACCTCCGTGTAAATCCAGGTCTGTGGGTGGACCCGCCATGGCAAAGACAATGCCAGCCCAGGGCCCTTGTCCACGGCTCTATAATTCCGTGGATTTCAGAGATGCCGTAGTCACGTGGCGCGGGGCCTGCGGAGCCCAGGAAGGCGGCCATCCCATGGCAGCAGGGAGCTCCCACCGCTCCGGAGCTCAGCACTCCTCCTGCCTTGTGTGCGCAGGCGGGTTAGGGCCCAGGAGCTAGGACAGCCAGGGGGGAAGGGGGGTGCTTTACCTAACACTGGGTGGGGGCCTCTCCCACCTGCTTGAAGGAATTAAAGTCCAATGACTTGAACCGCAGGGACACTGCAGAGCAGGCAGAGCCCCTGGGCCCAGGCAGCCTGGGGAGGGAGGGCGGAGTGGGGGGCCGGGAACAGCAGCTCAGCCCCCGGTGCAGAGGATGGCTGGAGCCCCATTAGGCCCCTCTCCCACCCAACCTAAGCCCCCAGAAGACAGGGTGCATGAGCTTTGCACCCCACTGTATCCAGCAGAAACGCAGCCTGCCCATACGAGTGAGTCCCCATAAATACTTGTCGAGCGAGTTCAGGCCCAGACCTCGGTCTTCTCCTGTGAACAGAGAGGCCAGGCGTCTGGTGACCCCCAAGGCACTGACTGTGTCCTGGTCCCTCTGCCGCCCCCGGAGTAGAGGGCGGGAGGAGAGAGCTGTGGGCCCACAGGCGCCCTCGGCTTGGCGCCCCGCGTGCCCCTCCGGCAGGCCTGCCTCGTCTGGTGACTTGGGACAAGTCCAGTTGGGAACACACACCTCGGGCATCTTCACAGCGTCCCCTCCGGGCACCGCCACGCCATCCCTGCTCCCATCATGGTCCTACTCCTGGGACCACAGCAGTCGTCTCCCTGATGGGGGCTCACATCCCAGCGCCCTCCGTCAGCCCCGGGGGACCCAGGCTCCCAATTACAGCGTTTCTGACGGAAATTTCCTCACCAACAGGTATCTACACAGATCCATCTTTCAGGCCAGCTATAGAGAAATATTCCACAGGCTAGCAGCGGCCCTGAGCTGCCAGGGCTTCCCGCTGCCGCCCCCAGGCGGCTCCTGCTGGGAACACAGCCAGGGGCCACCCACAGCACCCCCTCCTTAGGGAGGATGCCCCCTCCATGCTGCACCCCGCCCAGCCGCAGCCTCCTCAGGCCTGCGGCCTGAGTCCCTGGCGCCCACTGAAAGCGCAGACCGTCCGCCTGCCCCAGACCTCGGGCTACATTTAAACCCATTTTTATTCACATTTTTGGGGGTTCCATTCCTGTGACTGTTAATAACTGGAGTTTATACCTTTTGGCCACCTTCACCCATCTCACCACCGCACCGCCGCCTCCGGCAGCCGGCAGCCGGCTCTGCCAGGCCCTTCAAGGTTCCAGTACCAGGGAGGCCCCTCGGGGCTTCAGCCTGACCTCACCCAGCGTCGTGCCCTCGGCCCCCATTGGCAGCCACACTACGTTTCCAAGTTTGGACGATATAAATCTCACATCGCATGCGGATTAGGATGATAAAAAGTCATGTATATTTGAAACCAAGATATGCTTTAATATATCTTCGCTTATTTTACAATTTAACTTAAACCTAGAATACTTAACTTTTATACAAACTTAGTTCTTAAAATAGTCATTTGCTATTTTACATAAAAAAGATTCATAAAGTCCATGTGGACTCGGACGGGCACCGCGCAGGGAGGGGGGCAGTGACCGCGGTGGCCGACGCCCCATCCCACAGCCCCACCCCCGAGGAATTTCCCTGAGGTTTTGAAACTTTCTTCCAATATAATTTCTCCTAAAATGGTGTCTGAGGGCTGGAGCCACGGGAGGACGGTGTGTGCTCACAGCAGAGACGGAGGTGAAGGCGGCTCTGCCCTCAGAACCTGAGGAGCGGCGAGTCCACGTTCTCCTTGTTGGCCTCGGGGCTCAGCTGGATCAGCGGCGAGCACAGGTCTATGAGCTGCGGGGGAAGCGGGTGAGCAGGCGCCTGGCCTCGGGCCTCCCAGCCGTGCACCCAGCCGCACGGAGCCTGGGCCCAGCAGCTCAGTAAAGCGGGCTCGGCGCACTGACCCCGAGGGGCACTGGGAGCGGGAGGAAACGCCACCCCCGAAGCACCTGGTCCCTCAACAGCTATGCCCCTCACCCCCGGGGACGGGCAGGACTCTTCAGGGGCGGGAACTGGAGCTCTGGCGCTCAGGGATGAGGTGCGCCTGAGGCCTGCTGCCCTCGGAGGCCTCCAAGGCCACTCCAGGGTCACATGATGTCTGGGAATCGAGGAGCAAACCCAGAACCGAGACCCCCTGGGGCCAAAGCCGGGCCCCTCCGCCTCCTCACCCATCCCACCCACCTCATCCATCCCACCCGCCTCACCTGTTCCACCCCGGGGAGCGGCTTGGCCATGGCTTTCCTGTCTGTGTCCGGGGTGTTCGCCAGGAGGTCGAGCAGAGGCCGACTTCCAGGTCCCGAAGCCACGGGAGCCTCTGGGGTGAGGCTCAGGTCGATGAGAGGGGGGTCGCTGAGGGGGCGCCCGGTGCTTGGCGTGACGCGCTGGCCCAGCGGGACGTCCACGAGGACAGCCTGCAGGGGCACAGGGATCGAGGCACTGGGAAGCAGCTGGCATCACCAGGTGCTCGTGTTGTGGGAGCCAGGAGGGCGGGATGGGCCCTCGAGAGAGCTGCCCACCCCGTGCATGCCCCCCTGCCAGCAGCCAACCCTGGCCTCCCACTGACCTCACCACCCCCCCCCCGCCACTTCCCCTTCGACCTCTGCACCCGGCCCCTCGGGTCACGCAGGCACAGGCTGGCTCTGCGGCCCCAAGACAAGAAGTCGTTTCCTTTACCTCTCGGGGGGCCGCCTCCTCAGGGGGCTGGGCCACGTCCAGCGCTCGCTCTGTGGCAGCACTTTCTGAAACGGCGGCCTCACTCTTCTCTGGAGAAAAGCTGAGAGCCTGCGGCACCGTCGGAAAAAGACTCCCGTCCGAGGACACGTCGGAGCCTGGGGCCACCGCCTGGCTGCCCCCGTTCCCCGGCGCAGCTCTGTGGGCGGAGGGAAAGCCTGTGAGTGGGAGTCTGTGCGGCTGGTGCTGGGCCTGCTGCCCCTCCCGGGGCAGTTCATCATATCCTCTTGGAGCCTCCTCTCGCCTCCCCGCGGCCTCGTCTCACCTCCCTGCAGCCTCCTCTTACCTCCCTGCAGACGTCCTCCGGGGCTCAGACGACAGTTGCCGAGTGGACACACACAGGGGAGAAGCCAGGATCCTGGACACGGTGCTAGGGGTCACCAATGGGAGGCCAGAGAGCCGACGGCTGGCGGGCGTGGGTAGGCCGGACGCGTGTGTGGTGCTGGCGAGGGTCCTGGTGGCCGGCCCTGAGGGGCACTGTGCGGGAGTGCTGTGGGCCACCCTGGGAAGACAGGACCGTGGAAGCACGGCCGTCGTCACGGACCGAGGTGCTAACGCGGCGGGAAGCCCTGTTTCCGCAGAACAGCTTCCAGCAGCACAGCTGGTGGGTCCGTCCCTGCGGCCGCCAGCCGTGCCTGGCGTGGCCTCTGGTGCCTCCGGGGCTAGGCCCGCCGAGGTCCTCACAGGCGCCCGTCAGACATGCCTGCACGTTACAGGGGCCTGAGGACAGCTGACGGGGGTCCGGAGACTGACACCACCTTTACTGGCACAGACAGTCCCACAGGACAGCAGGTTAAGGCCAGCAGAGCCGATGTGAACACAGACGCTTCGCCGGGGCACCTGTTCCCACGCTCCCTCCCCCTCCCCCCCGCTGCAGGGCCTGTGGTTTATGTCGAGGCGGGGTCCAGTCGCTGTTGTTTTAAAGTCAGCAAGTCCGGGCCCCGGACACATGGGGTCGGGGATGACACCCCCGGCTCCGCCATCTGTCCAGGAGGCTCTGCGCTCAGACCCTGACCCGGACCTGCACCTCCCTGGCCGAGGACCTCCAAGCCGGGCAGGAGGGGCCGACAGCAGCTCCCTGCGAGGCTCTTGAATCCGCCCTATGTCCCTTATCCCGGACGCTGGCAGCTCCACCACACACTCTGGGGGAAGTAAGTAAAAATAAAGCCACAAGCCCTGACCAGATTGGCTCAGTGGATAGAGCGTTGGCCTGCGGACTGAAAGGTCCCAGGTTCGATTCCGGTCAAGGGCATGTGCCTTGGTTGCGGGCACATCCGCAGTAGGAGATGTGCAGAAGACAGCTGATCGATGTTTCTCTCTCATCGATGTTTCTAACTCTCTATCCCTCTCCCTTCCTCTCTGTAAAAAATCAATATATATTTTTAAAAAATTTTAAAAAAATAAAGCCACAAACAAGTGGCATCCAGTCACCCTGGGAGGCGGGCGCTGTCCTCGCCGCAGGGAAGGAGGCAGGGCGGTGGGGGAGCAGGCAGCCGTCTACGGGGTGGACTCCAGCTGCGCTGGAGGGGACGGCAAGCACCAGCCCCCCCTTGATGTGCCTCCAGGTCCACACGCAAGAAGCGGGAGCCAGGCCGTGCCAACGCACAGGTGGCCCAGGCTGCCGGCAGAGCCAGGACCAGACCTCCCCGGTGAACGGGCCCAGGGCTTGTCTGGCCCGCCCATCCCCGAGGTCCAGCAGCGCTCCCACCTTGGCCACAGGCGGGCGCAGGCCAGGACCCGCCTAGGGTCACTGCCCGCCCCCCCACCCCCCCGCCCCGAATGGCACAGGACTGAGCAGGGCTGGGGCTGCATCCCCGTCACCCGTCCTCAGCAAGCAGAGCAGCGGGGACCCAGTCATCAGAAAGGGCGGGAGGGGGGCTTGCTGACGCCTCAGTGTTCATACTGGCTCTGGTGGCCTTACCCTGGATGTCCTCTGGGAGCATCTGTGCCAGTAAAGGCAACGTCAGTCTGCGCACCTCCCGCACAGGCCAGGCCGCCCAGGGCTGTGCACACACGTTCCTACGCGGGACCTGCAGTGCTGGGCTCAGTACCACCCACCACACAGATGAGGGAGGGTCAGGGGCGTGGGTCCGACACCAGCTCTAAGCAGGAATGGGGAGCTGGGACTCAACCGTGTCTGGGGACCAACCAGCGGTCCCCACTGCGGGACAGACAGGTCACCTGGGAGGCCTGCGGGGCAGGTCTGCACCCAGAGCCCATCGGAATTTCTGTGAAGGCCGGAATTTCTGTGAAGGCGGCTGCGCGGTGCGCCCGGCTGAGACCACCCCTCATCCTGGGGTCCGTGCCGCCAGAGGCAAGTCTGTGCCCGTGACCCTTGGTGGATGTAGGAGGGGCCCCGGGAGCCTGGGCGAAGGCGCACAGCGTGGCGGGCGGTGGGGCCTGCGCTTGCCGAGCACTGTGAGCCGTTAGCAGGCGGTTCGTGTTTATAGTCACATCGGTCATTACCTCCCCGCCGACATGCAGGACTGCAGCCTCCGTGCCCCAGAGAACCTGGGCGTCGCGCTGTCACCTGAGGGGGAGAGGAGGTGTCAGTCAGCCAGTCCGACAGGTCAGGGGCCATTTTCCCAAGGTGCCAGGGGTGGCGTGAAAAGACGCTCAGACAAACCCCCGGGCAGGGCCTCAGGCCCAGCGCTGGTGCCGAAGAGAGGCCCTGTCACCCGCCTCGGCCAGGCTGCCACCACAGGCGGGAGGGGCTGGGAATGAGACGAAGACGAGGCGGACTCAACTCAACTGGGCTTGAGCTCAGCAGGCGCTCGCCCACGGCAGTGGCGCAAACGGGTCTGGCTCCAGGCGAGCCCCCCGAGCCCCAGCGTCCTCATTTCCCTGATCCAGGGCACCCCAGTCATCCTCGGAGGCCCCATTGCTGCCGCGAGGCCTGTGGCTGACGACTGTTTCCGGGTGCTCTCTCCTCATCTCGAGGTGACGACAGGCGGGTGGGGGCCGAGCGAGACCCCAGGCTGCAGCCCCATGCGTCACCCCTAACGACACTGGCTCCCACTCTCAGGGGCATCCGAGGCTGCCAGGCCCCAGCCCCAAGGGGAAGGGCGGGCGAGGCACTGCCCTGCAGTGTCCCCTCCCATTGTGCCCGCCGGCGTGGCTCAGTGAGCATCAACCTGTGAACCAGGAGGTCACGGTTCGATTCCCGGCCAGGGCACAGGCCCGGGTTGTGGGCTCCATCCCCAGTGTGGGGCGTGTAGGAGGCAGCCGATCCACGATTCTCTCTCATCATTGATGTTCCTTTTTTTAAAAATAAGTTTTATTTTATTTATTTATTTGTTAATCTTCACCTGAGGATATTTTTCCATTGATTTTTAGAAATAGTAGAAGAGAGAGAGAAAAACAGAAACACTGATGTGAGAGAAACACATCGATTGGTTGCCTCCAGGGAGGAGCCTGCAACCAAGGTACATGCCCCTGACCAGAATCGAACCCGGGACCCTTTGGTCTGCAGGCTGATGCTCTATCCACTGAGCAAACCGGCTAGGGCTCATCATTGGTGTTTCTATCTCCCTCTCCCTTCCTCTCTGAAATCCATAAAAATATACTAAAAAGAAAATTTGTAATAATTGCTGAAACAGCAAGAGCCGCCTCCAGGGCAGCAGAGGAACACGTGCTGTGGGGGAGGGACGGAGGACGCCCACCCACAGCTGCCCATCCAGACGAGCCTGAGCCACGCTCCGGCGCTCGGAGGGAGAGGACCGCGAAGAGGCCGTCACCACCAAGGCTTTCCAACTTTAAATACAATTTTATAAACTTTAAATATTACTTGTTCACTATTTTAAAACCCCATTAGAATTTGTCTTTTACTCACCAGGAGGAAACGTGGGGATTTTAAACTGACTTGTCGGGGTCGGCGGAGCCTTCGCCTGGGAAATCAGGAAGGAGGCCCGCCTGGCGCTGCCGGGGCCAGGCAGTTGAGAGCGGGACAGACTGGGCTGAGGGCTCAGCCTCCTGCCTCCCTGTTCTGGTGTCTGCAGCTGGGTGAGAGCCAGGGCGGTGGGTGCCGTGGGCAGCTGGGCGACCGGCTCAGCTCGCCCGGGGCAGCGGCTCTGCCCGCTCCCGGCAGCAGGGCCTGGCAGGGCCGGGCGGACGGCGGGGGCTCTCGCGTGGCCCGACTGGCGGGGGTTGGGAGGAGGCCGGGCGCGGTCTGCAGAGACGCTGGGGCGCTCGCTGGATTTGGCTGGAAGGGGAGACACACAGTCTGGGTGTCACTCAGGCGTCTGTTGTTTCTAATTCGTGGTCAGCACACACGGGAGACGTGCTCTCCTCAGCACGTTGACTTTACACGCTTCCCAGTGCAGACGAAAGTCAGGGCGATTTCCGCACAAGGAAGCACAGGACGTGGCAAACAACCTTCTGCGTCCATCAGGCAACATCCTCACTCACACACAGGGCGACCAGGCTGCCCGTGGCCGAGCGCGTGTGCCGAGGGCCATTCCACAGCCACCCAGACACAGCCAGGGCTCACCAGGCCCCACCCCTTCTGATGGCCACGTTGGAACCAACCCCACCCCGTGGAGTGCCGTGAGGACACAGCGCTGGGAGTTCTGCTGGGCATTTTACAGGATGACAACACCACTCGAACCAGGGCCGCTCGCACCCAGGACCCGCTCGCACCCGGGGCCCGCTCATACCCGGGGCCCCGCTCGCACCCGGGGCCCGCTCGCACCCGGGGCCCACTCGCACCCGGGACCTGGTCACATCCAGGGCCCGGCCCTTACACAGGACCCGAGCTTAGCACTGCCACCCCAGGTTCCTGCTTTGCTTTTCCCGGGCACCTTTAAAAATAACCACCGAGACCTGCGCCTGCACAACGCTCGTGACCTCCCCCCAGACGCCTCTCCCGCTCTGTCTCCTGCTCCCCGTGACCTGGGGTGGGGCTGCCTTTCCAGGCTCACGGCCCCCATTTCTGGGACTGTGAGTGATACATCTGCAGACTTCTTTGTGTGAGGGTACTGAAACTGCGCCTCCGTCAGAACGCCCAGGTCTCTCACCCCCCAACATGGGAGCCCAGCTGCCGAGGGGGCTCCCGCCGACGCCACGGGGGCTCCCACCAACCCGTGGGGGCCGAGCCTCCTCCTCAGCAGGTCATCTGTGTGCCCTGCGTTCACCCTCCAGCTGCAGGATGAGCGCTGCCGCCCCGAGCCGCAGAGAACGGGTCAACCTGGTCAGAGATGTTTCTAACGTGTGAGACAGCGCCGCGCGGCTTCAGCGGGAAGAGGGGCTGCGTGTGGCCGGCAGGCGGCGCCCGCCTCCTTCTCGCCCCTCGGGGCCCTGCCCCACTCTGACTTCGACCCATCTTGCTTCGGCTGCTCCAGCAAAGGTTCTCAAAGAAATAGCCTAAGCCCTGGCTGGTTGTGCAGTGGTGAGAGCGCCAGCTCTCAGACCACGGGGTCTCAGGTCCGATTCCCAGGCAGAGGCTTGTACCTGGGTTGCAAGTCCACTTCCTGGCCCCTGTCCAGTGCATGCGGCAGGCAACCAGTCCATGTGTCTCTCACATCTATGTTTCTCTCTCCCTCCCTCCTTTCCACTCTCTCTACAAGTCAGTGGAAAAACTATCCTTGGGTGAAGATTAACAAAAAAAATCAAAAAAGCACCTTTAAGAGCATGATTAGCACCATGTTCCTGCCCCCACACTCCCAGATCCCAGATCCGGCTGCCCCCACACTCCCGGATCCCAGATCTAGCTGCCCCCACACTCCCAGATCCCAGATCCGGCTGCCCCCACACTCCCGGATCCCAGATCCAGCTGCCCCCACACTCCCGGAATCGGCTGCAGGGGTTCTGCTGTGGACAGAGAGCCCCAGTCAGTCGCCCTGACCTTCCCCAGAGCGAGGAGTGCAGACACCTGCCCCAGCTCGGCAGACGGGCGCCCTAACCTGTGCCACAGAACTGCCACGCACCACGTGCCTCCTGAGCTGATGCCCACAGAACAGCGGGAGGTCTCCCCTCAGCCCTCAAGGCAGGGAAACAACTTGGGTTCCCGAACTCCCCACGTGGTCAGTTCCAAATCACAGCTCCCACTTCCACACCCTGAGCGCAGTCCACGCCGTGAGCCTGGACGGCAGGCAGAGCCCGAAGAGGGCGAGTCCTTCCCGCAGCCCAGGCCTTTCCTACCGCCTCCGAGGGTGCCTGGCCTCCCCACCAGGGGGCAGCCCCCTTGGCAGCCGGGGTCCAACCCATCCTCCAGGAGTGGGAGGGTCCTCGGCACTAAACTCCCTGGCACAACCTATTCTTATGCCCTCACCCTGTGACCTCCCACCAGGCTGCCCTCAGGCACCGGGCACACGTCCCTTTGAGACGGCTGTACCCCCCAAAACGGCAATGCCCTCTGCGTGAGCCTCTCCCCAGGAGGAGAAGCACCCCGAGGGCAGGGATGCTGACCGCCTCCCGCCTCAGACCACAAGCCTTCCAGAACATTCTGCTGAGCCCAAGCGGGTCTGAAAACCTGTCTCAGAGGGATGGCCAGCTGTGGGTCAGAGCAGAGCGTCTCCCGCCTTACCTCTGACGGCCGCTGGGGAGGCGCCCAGGCTGGCGCTCCCGCCCGGGACAGACCCCCGGGCACAGGGCTGTCGTGCAGGACCCCCCGCGCCGCCGGGCGGCCTCAGCTGCGTCTTCTTCAGCCCCAGCTGGAATGAAACGTTAAAAATCATCAACGAGCTCATTAGCCCCCCGTTCTTGTTTCTGCGAAAGTCGGGTTTTAATTAAATTTTAACCAATGAATAATTATCATCTCAAACGAGAGAAGAGGAAGGACAAGCAGCATGCGGGGCGGCCTGAGCCGCTGTGAGGAGCAGCTGGGACGTGGAGGTGGAGCCCCCCAGGCCCAGGGTCAGAGCCGTGGGCCCAGCTGGGGCAGCTTGACAAGCTCACATGGCTGCGCGGCCACCGTGTGGAGAAGCAGACGGCAGAGGGACGGCGAGGCCCAGGTCTGCGAGGAGCTGAGGCTGCAGACTCGGGCGTAGCCGAGTGAGGCTGCGGGAGTAGCCCCGGGTCAGACCCTCGGTGCCAGGAAGGTGACTTTCTGCCCCGCACGCTCCGGGGGCAGAGGCCAGGCCCCACCGCACGCGGCCTGCTCTTCGCATCTCACCACGCTCCTCCCGGGCATCACCCTTCAACCTCCTACCTGATTGTCATTCAGAGACATGCCCTGCACACACGCTGCCCTCACTCCCTCGCTCAGGTCCCGCCACCGCAGCCCCCACCACCCACCTTGTTTGGAGCAGGGAGCGATCGCTTGCCCTGGACCAAGTGGCTCCGGCTGGCGGGCAGGGTGGTAGCATCCCGGGCAGCCCTGGCCTTGTCGGGGGGCCTGTCCCCGTGGGGTTCCTTCTCGTGTGGTGTTTTCATCCTGGAAGGACTGGCCGGCTTCTCTTTCGGAGGCTGAAAATGTCACAGTGGAATGTGAGCGCTGCCGGGAGGTTAACAAATGCACACCCTCGGCCAGTGATGGCGAACCTTTGGAGCTCGGCGTGTCAGCATTTTGAAAAACCCTAACTTAACTCTGGTGCCGTGTCACATATAGACATTTTTTGATATTTGCAACCATAGTAAAACAAAGACTTATATTTTTGATATTTATTTTATATATTTAAATGCCATTTAACAAAGAAAAATCAACCAAAAAAATGAGTTCGCGTGTCATAGGTTC
>JAWPEG010064503.1:207779745-207803865 GCA_035771395.1 Myotis vivesi | reverse complement strand
GGTGAGGAGGGAGGAGGAGACAGGTGAGCAGGAAGGAGGGGACAGGTGAGCAGGGAGGAGAGAGCAGGTGAGCAGGGCCCAGCCCAGGCCCGGGCCCTCCGCTCGGGGACGCCCAGCAGCGTGCGCCCGGCAGCGCGGACAGGGACGCGGGCCTAGAGGCCGCCTGGGCTGCAGCTCCAGACCCTCCGCGACGCACCCCGCACCCCGCACCGCGCTCCTCCACGCCGGCGGCTGCGGGTCGGAGCCAGGTCTGGACACTCGGGCGCGGCAACGGACCCCGAAGCCGTCAGCAGGGCTGCTGGGGGTTTCGGTTGCCAAAGTCCCGACGGAGCATGCGCGGGAACCTTCCCCCACTCCGCCCCCCCGCCCGGCCCGGCCCCAGCCCCCCCAGAGCCCCACACACGTACCCACTGTGACGCCCCGACCCACACGCCTCCGCCCCGGATTTAAACTGGGCGCGACGGGAGCGGCGCGCGCTGCGATTGGCCGGTTTGAAAAGGGCTTGCGATGGCGTCATGCCCGGTGCATCCTGGGAGTTGTAGTCCGCGCGCCTGGGAGGAGGAGCTTGGTGCGCGTGCGCACTGCCTCGGCGCGCAGATGTGCTGCGCAGGCCAGAGGTCAGGGCAGACCTGGGCGGAGTTTGCTTAGAGCCCCTCTCCTGTCCCTGCAGTTAACATGGGGCCAGGGTTGTGGGTTCTGATCCCCGCTCTTCAGCTGTAAATGGAGACAGTTAAATTCCTGTCGTAGAGCGTTGTAGAGACTAGACAAGGCAGGTTCATCTGCCTGCTTTGCAAAGCTGCACGCAGTTCCTAATCCAGTAAGGAGACCTGGTCACTTGGTACTAGACACCGCGGTTTGTGCCCCTGGAGTAGGAGAAGCTCTCTGGCCGCAGGGGACAGTGATCAGGGCCTGGGCAGGGCCAGAGCGGTGGCAGGAGCCTGCCCTGGGCTTTACAGCCTCCTGGAGCTGGATTGGTTGGGTGGGGGGGCAGGTTGGAGGGGTGCACCTCCAGGCAGGGTCCGGTGGCCAGGTGACGGGTCTACATGGGGAGTGCACCTGTTGGAGCCAGCAGGAGACCCCTGGCCTGAGAGGGGCTGACTGGTGGCCAGGCCAGGCAGCTTAGATGACCACACTTGACCCTTGGGGCTCTGCCCAGGCCAGTGTCAGGAAGCTCTGGCTCTAAAGAACAGGGACTGAAGGATGGAGGGGTGGAGGGACTGGGGAGGGAACAGCACCTCCTCCCCATTCCCCGACTCGGGGAAAGATGGGACTCTGGAGGGAGACACTGTTTTCATGGGTGACGTCCAGCCATTGATCTGGGCAGGCAGGTGAGATGTGTCTAGGGGAAGCCATCCTGTGCCCGACTTCCACTAAGAGGCCTTCCAGGATGGCTGGGGCCCCCTCTGGGCCCCTCGTCCCTGGTTTCACACCATCCACACCCATCACTCCGTGTGGCTGTGGTCCTACTTATCTTCTCATTCCTATTCGGGCTCCTCAAGAGACTCTGAGCTCCTGCAGGGCAGGTGGGTCTCAGTCACCTCTGTCCTCCAGCCTCACCCAGCCCCGCACGCGAGGCACCAGGCAGGAGCTGAGCCAGGGCTCGGCAAGATGGGGGAGGGGAATTTGGTGCCTTGGAAGGAACCCGGCTTGCACTCTGTCTCCTCTTGGGCTTATCTTGGCACCCCAACACCTCTCTTCTATCCAGGGCTCCCTCTGCAGCCTCCCTCGTCACCCTCACCGGGTCCCGATGTGCTGGCCCCTGGCCCCTGCCTCTCCCTCCCGAGTCTCTGATCCGGGGTTCTGTTCTGAGTCCCGTCATCTTTGGCTCAGGATCCTGCTTAACTGGAGAAGAGAGATGGAGCCAGACAGACCGGGTGCAAATCCCAGCTACACCCAAGAGCCTTTGGGTGTAGGAAACACCAACCAGGGTCACACTGGCTTTATTATTACTTTAATGTGTTTTTATTGACTTCAGAGAGGAAGGGAGAGGGAGAGAGCGGTAGAGACATCAATGATGAGAGAATCATTGATCGGCTGCCTCCTGCACACCCGATACTGGGGACCAAGCCCACAACCCGGGCATGTGCCCTGACTGGGAATGGAACCGTGACCTCCTGGATCCTAGGTCAATGCTCAGCCACTGAGCCATGTCTGCCGGGCCATACTAGCTTTAGAAAGAGGAGGACTTATTGGCTGAAGGAACAGGGAAGTGCAGGCATGGCCCTGCTTCGGGCCCGGTTGGAGAGAGGCCTCAAAGGGGGCTGGGTTGGGTCATCTCCCAGCCCCCCTCGAGGTCCTGCTCACCTCAGACAGGCGGCTTTGTCCGCACACTAAAGGGAAACCTCCTGGCTCGGGGACCTGGGGCCAGGCGAACGCTGGAAGCAGGAGCGTTGAAGCCACATGTCATGATGCTTCGGTTTTTGCCACAAGAGGGCAGCCCGAACTCAACCCTCACGCCCCAGAAAGCAGGCAGCTCCGCTGCTCCGTTCCTCTGGCCAAAGTCACAGTCCACGTTAGAAACCACGTGCAGTTCAGAATAAAGAGGGACAAGCCCACATCAGTGTCACCAAATGCTCCCGGGACGTGGCTGGGCGGCAGGAGGGCACTCACGGGCTGTGCTCCCGTGAGGAGGGGAGGCTGAGATGAGGTCCCTCCCTGAGGGGGGCCAGGGCCTCCACTCGCTGTGGCCTGGGCAAGTCACTGCCCGCTCTGGTTCCCTCGCTCCCAACCTGCCTGGAAGAGGATGCAAAGACAATGAGGGTTACCCCAAGGGCAGCCTGGGGTGGGGTGCCCCTGGGCTGTGAAGACTCCCCCCCCCCCCAACTCCCATCCCACCCCTGCTTCCAACCCTTGAACAACAGGAGGCGCAAGGTCCCTGGGAAAATACAATTTGCAAGGCCAGTGGACACACAGCACGCGCCTTGGCCTTTAACAAGGATTAGAAGGAGATTCTGAATCATCTTTACATACAGTCACATCCCCTCTTCCTGTGACGCCGCTGGTCACAGGGCTCTGTTTAGAGCTGCAGACCACCCCTCCGGCCTGTTGGTGTGGCTCCTGAGCTAGGACGCCCGCCAGGCGGCTCTGCAGCTGGGCCCGCCGGCTCACTGCAGGAGGTGGACAGCAGCTGCCTTGCGCATGAGCCGCTCAGTCAGGGGTGAGTTGGGCTTCAAGGCATCCCGCTCCATCAGAAGGCTTCTACAGACACAGAGACTGGGCTGTTGGTGGAACCTTCTAGGAGGAGGTGGGGGCCCGATGGGTCGCTCAGTCCTGAGGCAGGACCCAGGCAGCTGGGCTGGGAATGAGGTGGTCTGAGAGCAAGAAGCCCCCCTTCCCAGGCTGCGGGAGGGGACAGCCTCAAGTTCTGGGCAGCCGGGGCCTGGGCCTGCCTGCTCTCCGCCTCCTGGCACCAGCCCGGTCAGGCAGGAGAACGGCACCGAGGCCTGAAAGGTTGGTAGGGGGCATCAGGTGGCAAAGGACGGTATCAGAGGCGGAGGGCACACACGTGCAAAGGCCCAGGAGCCTGGGAGGCAGCCGTGTCTGGGCGACTAGCTCAGCGTGGCCAGAATGAGGAGGGGCTGTGCCCTTCAAGCTGACATGGCAACAGGGAGGACCAAGCAGCGGAGCCTGGTGTCTGCATAACCTCAAAGCTGGGAACCGCCCTGGCCCAGGGAGGTGGGGCCGCTAAGCATGCTGGACGCCCCGGGGAGACCCCGTGTGAGAGCTGTGACCTGAGACCCTGGACGCCCAGGGCGTGGGCGAGGAACTCACCGGGCCACGTTCCTGTGGGGGCCCGAGGTGCACTGCAGGGCCGCATGGATCAGCAACTGGCTGAAGACGTCTCTCTACAAGGTCACGGGCAGGTCAGGCTCCGGGACGTGGGTGAGGGAGGGCATTCCCCTCTGGAAGGCCACCCGCTCTCGGAATGGGCTGTGGGCTCCATCCCACGGAGCCAGGCGGCGGGCTCACCTGCGCGTTGCTGCCCCCGATCTGGACGAGGCGGTAGCGGATGGGCAGCAGGAGCTCCAGGACGCGGTTGGGGTTCCCGCGCTCGGCCTCCACCAGGGCCTGGCACAGGGGCAACCCCACGTCGCGGGCCAGGCGGTGCTGGCAGTTCTCCCTGGGGGACCTGCGGCGAAGGTGCCGTCAGGGGCCGGCCAGTCACAGCGCAGCTGTGGCCCCTGCTCAGCCCATGGCCCTGGCCCTGAGCGTACAGGCAGCTCCCTGTCGCTGGGCACCTCGCCTGGCGGAGGGGAGGGCAAGCGGCCGTGGTGGTGACCAGCTCAAGCGGTGGCCAAGGTCACCCTCCACCGGGCCTCAGGACAGACCACAGGGGCACATACCCCACTCCCCGGCTAGAGCCTCCCGGTGGAGGCCAGGCCTGGCTGCATCTCCAGGACCCGCCGCAGAGGCCCCGCCTCCCAGGCTCCCTCTGGCCTCCCTGGTGACAGGCAGTGGCCCCCACCAGTGCCAGGAACCTGCATGAGGCGTGTCGCTGTCCCACCGCCTGCCTCGGCAGCACTGTCCCCGGTTTGCACATGGGGAAACGGAAGCTCGGGAAAAAGTGCTTTGGGGACTCCACCGCATCCCTGGGGGAGGCTGCCCATGTGACAGGAGGCTCTCCCACCCACCCAGGGCTGCCCACCTGGAGGATGGAGGGTGCCCACCTGGGCTCACAGCTGGGAGCAGCCCTGAATGCATCCCCACGGCCCCCACAACGGGACACCACCCCGGCCTCCCCGCACAGAGGCACCCAGAGCCCTGGCCCCCGCGTACTCGCTGGCCTCCTGCAGGGTGGTCAGCAGCTCCTGCGTAGTCTGGGCGTCCCGCGCACCCAGGGACGCCATCAGGAAGTGGGCGTCGTTGAACAGCAGGATGTGGTCGCGGCTGTGCTCCCGGGTCACGGGCAGGACATCCCGCCACCGCTCGCCCACAGACACCCCTAGGACGTGGGAGGAAACCGCCGCAGGCGTGAGGCTCCTGCGTGCATCCTGCGCCCGGGTCCCGCACCGGCACCTGTGGCCCTAGGACCCTGCTCCGGGGAGGAAGGCCAATGCGCCCGGGGCTGGCAAGCAGAGCCCGGCCTCGCCTGAGGCCTTCGGGCCCAGTTGACGTTCCCTTCGTTCAATTATAAAGCCAATCAGTGCATCCGTTAGGAAGTTAATTGTAAGAGCGATCAGAGGGCTTCAGGGCGTCTCTAGCCCCTTTAACAAATCCCCGAACCACCTCGTAAATGCTTCCCACGCTATTGCTAGTCGGGCGCCTGATACGTAACAGGTGCTCAATAAAACCTGCCAAGTAAGCAGCCTTCTTCCACCTTTGCCCCCATTTCTCCACCCGGACAGTCCCTGCTTCCGACCCTCTTGCCAGCACCAACCCCTCCTGTCCTCCGCCCCTTGGGGCTCCGGGTTCTCCCCCTTCTCCTGGCACCTCGGCACCTCTGTAACCAGGCATGTTGCCCTGGGCAACTCGGACCTGGCTTCGCGTCTCCATTCTGTGAGTGAGGGATGAGGGGCCGCGCCTCCCCACAGCCTTCCAGGTGCCCTCGTCCTGCCCCTGACCGTTCTGGATGGTTCTGGTGACGAGGGACACAGGCCTCCCCTAGACCAGGTTGCAGGGTCCCAGCCTTGCCCCCGGGACAGCCAGGAGGCAGCCTCTGCAGGGGTCCGCTCCCTCCCGGTCCCCAGGGCCCCTCAAGGACCTCCCCACCTCCTCGCTGTTCCCTCCGCCTCCTCCCCCTTCCTCAGCCTCTGTCCTCAGTTTCCCCTGGCTCAGCTCCCACGGCTCAGAGGCTCCTTCTCAAAGGCAGACTGGAGCCCGGCTGGTGCGGCTCAGTGGTTGAGCACCGACCCAGGAACCCAGAGGTCACGGTTCAACTCCCGGCCCGGGGCGGATGCCCTGGTTGCAGGCTGGGTCACCAATGGGGGGGCGTGCAGGATCGGTGATGTTTCCCTCTCATCGATGTTTCTTTCCCTCTATGCCTCGCCCCTCCCCCCTCTAAAATCAATAAAAACATATTAAAAACAACTAAGTAAAGGCAGAGCCGAGCCATCCGTCCCTGCTAGCGGCCCCTCTAAGGCTGAGGAAGGCCAGCTCCTCACTGGCCTGTGGCTGTGGCCTCCATGCCAGGGGCTTTGGAGAGCTGCTCTCTGCCTGGACCACCGTCCCCGTCTCTGCCTGGCAAGCCCTGTGCACCCTCCACGGTCACATTTCACCGCCACCGGGGAGCCTTCCAGGAGCCCCCCGAGCGGCCTGCCCACCTGCCTGTCTCACCCCCACTGTCCTGCTGACCCAGGGTCGGGCGGGGCCCAGGCCGGCTCTGCTGGGCCTGGGAAGAGGAGAACCATCCGGGTGCAGAGCTGGCCGGGAGCCTCCATCACCCCAGAGCCGGGGCCAGCCCCACCCAGCTCCCTGCAGAGCGTGGGTGACTATGGAGAAACTGCTCTGAGCCCCAGGGGGTTGAGGACTCTCCCTCCCCTTATTCTAGAAAAGGCAGCAGCGCCAGGGACAGGCGGCCAGGCGCCAGCTGTGCCCACAGGCCTGGTGGGCAGGCTGTGGGGAGTACAGGTGCCACCCTGGGCACAGGGCCCGAGGCCTGCACACGGGAGGTGGTGGGAACTAGGAGAAAGGGCCGTGGCGCCTCGTCCCAGGCTCAGGCAGCTGGGAGGCAGCACAGCCCTCGTGCCCAAGCCTGTGGCTGGAGGGTGGTGGGGTGGGAGTCCCAGGACCTGCAGCAGGAGGGGAGGGTGGTGAGGCCGGTCCCCTCACCATTCGGGAGGGGAGGGTGGGGACCAAGGGGGGAGCAGGGAGCCAGCACCTTCCATCTGCAGCCGGTACAGCATGGAGCAGCTGTCCACCACGTCCAGCATGGCGCCGCTGGCCCGCAGGCTGGGGAGGATCTGGAAGGCAGGGTGGGCGGGGCCTCAGCAGCTCAAGTCCCCACCCCCCTCGTCCCCTCCCTGCCCTCCCCCCCACCAGGCACAGACCCGGGGGAGCGTGTGCAGACCCGGCGTCGGCCACCTCCCACCTCAGCCGTGGACCCCGCTCCCAGACCCGAGTCTGCCCGTCCGCGATTCTAGAAGGCTGGTCTCCACCTCGCGGCCCACGGCTCTCGGCACCCTTCCGCTCTCGCCACGAGCCCTGACAGCGCGAAGGAAAAGGTCCCAACTGTCTTCCCTAGTGCTCGGACCCAACGCACTTGTCTGACCTCAGGCCTCTGTCCTGAGGCCCGTACTGGGCTGCCTGGAGCTGAGAGTTAGGCTGTTTATTCTCTGAAAAGCATATCCAGCCCAGCCGGCGTGGCTCAGTGGTTGAGCATCGACCTATGAACCAGGAGGTCACGGTTCCATTCCCAGTCGGGGCACAGGCCTGGGTTGCGGGCTCGATCCCCAGTGTGGGGCGTGCAGGAGGCAGCCGACCCATGGTTCTCTCTCATCATTGGGGTCTCTCTCTCTCTTTCTCTCTCCCCCCCCCCCCTTCCTCTCTGAAATCAATAAAAAGATGTTTTTTAAAAGCACATCTAGGGGCGGGGAGAGGAGTAGGGAGTTAGTGCTCGGGGAGCACCGGGTGTGAGCTGGGACGATAAAGAAGTTCTGGAGACGACGGTGGGCCAGATGCACACCAATGCGCACGGACTCGATGCCACAGACCGGGACACCTAAAGCTGGTCAAAATGGCCACAATAAAAAATTCCTATCGGATCAATGGAGAAGAGGCTGGGATTTCAGACACCACCAAGGTGTAATTCCACCAATGCCCGCCAGGGGGCACTGCCGACCCACCGTCTTCATCCCGCCAGGCGGCCCGGGGACATTGACCGGGTCTGACACAGACTGTGTTCCCCGCTCCAGCGTTGGTTGTTTCTGGCCGGGGCAGCCGTGATGGGCTCAAAGGTCTAGAGACTAAAAGCCAAATTGCCGCAATAAACCGAACCGTGTGCAAACAGGGACTTACGTGGTCGTCGTAAATGGTCAGCGCGGCCTCATACTCGCCCTGGAAAAGCGAAGTTCTGTGGTTACTGCCCAGAGGGTGAGGTGTGACCGGAGGAATGAACGGGGGAACGTGCCACGCCGAGGCCCCTGTGCTACGGAGGGGTGGGCGCGCCTGGTGCGGGTCTGGGGTGGGAGCTCGGCCGCCTCTGCCCTGGCCTGCGCATCCGGTCATGGGAGACGGCCGTGGCCTCGCTGCTAAGGGGACTCTTATCACAGCACATTCTTCCTACAAGCGCTTGTCCACCTGCGGCCAGCTCCCTCCCGTACCCCCTCATCTCCTCTCTGCGCTCCTCCCTGCACACGCGGCTGCGATCACCGCTCCCGCTGGGCAGCGTGTCGCCGCGGTCTCCGTGTCCCTGCCCGGTCTCGTCTCCCCAGCACTCCTCTCCGGGCACTTAGGGAGTGTCCACAATCTCTCTGAGAAGCAGCTTAGAGTGGAGCCAGTGGCAGAACCAGTGGGGACCAGGCGTCCCCCCTCCTGGCTCCCCTGGGGCAACGCATCGGGAGCGTCCTGGGCTCAGCAGGTCTCCCAGCAACAGGGACACTTGGTCTGAGATGTGGCCGCAGGCTGCACACGACACGGCTGGTCTCCAAGTGCAGGCGGTGCCGGTGCCGGGGGTGGTTCAGGCCTGAAAAGCTAACAAAACCATGCAGCCTCTCCCACATCGGGACAGCCCGGCCGGCCTGGCTCGGTGGGGAGGGATTGGCCCGTGGACCGAAGGGTCTCGGGTTCAGTTCCCGTCCAGAGCGTGTACCTCGGTTGCAGGCTCGATCCCCGGCCCCGGTCAGGGTGCAAATGGAAGGCAGCCGATCGAGGTGTCTCTCTCACATCGATGTGTCTCTCCCCCCTCCTTCCTCCCTTCCACTCTCAAAAAAAAAAATCAATGGGAAAAATATCCTGGAGTGAGGATAAGTAAATAAATAAACGTGCAAACACACATTACGGCTCCGCGGGACGTGAGGACAGCAAAGGGCGGAAAAGCGTGTCTCTCTCCGGACAGCTTTGCGGGAAACACGCCAGGCGTCTTACCTTTTCAATCAGATACAAAGCCCAGTGCCAGTAATTGTGACAAGCAAGCATGTCCGAGCCCTGGGGAGAGAGGAGAGAATCGGAAACGTCCCACAGCCGCTGGGAGAAAGGCCCGGATGTTGGCTTCTGTAGACCCCACATCCTGGGGCCGGTCTGAGCTGGCGTTCCCACGCCACCTCCTTCAGCGCCAGGGACGGCGGGTCGATGCCTGCGCTTGCTGAGGAGCCTGAGGCTGGGGAGCCGGCCACGGGTCAGCCCGAGTGAGGAAGCAGAGGAGCAGGGGTCACCCAGCTCCTCACCCACCTGCCTTGTGTGTGGGGTGAAGTGAACAGGAAATCACCCAGCACAGGGCCCACCGTGTCCACCCAGCACAGGGCCCACCGTGTCCACCCAGCACAGGGACCACCGTGTCCACCCAGCACAGGGCCCACCGTGTCCACCTGCGCAGGGCCCACCGTGTCCACGTGCGCAGGGCCCACCCAGTCCACCTGCACAGGGCCCATCGTGTCCACCCAGCACAGGGCCCACCCTGTCCACCCAGCACAGGGCCCACCGTGTCCACCTGCACAGGGCCCACCGTGTCCACCCAGCACAGGGACCACCGTGTCCACCCAGCACAGGGCCCACCCAGTCCACCTGCGCAGGGCCCACCGTGTCCACCTGCACAGGGCACCTGACTAAGCCCCCAGGGCCAGGGAGACGGGGAACTCCTGCAGGGATTGGTGAGCCCCCAGCAGGGGGGGCAGGCGGACGCCTGGACGCCAGCCCTTCCTTCTACCGCCTGCCGTGCAGCTGCCTCCTCCTCGCGGGCACCACCTCCATCCCCTGGAAAGGGCCTGGCAGCCCCTCCATGGCCCCTGGCCTCTCTGCACCTGTGCTGAGGACGCAAGCTGCCGCCCCCTCTCCGTCCCTGGGGTTTCAGAGACAACCGAGATGTGTAATTCCATCAGTTACCAACTGGTGTCTCTGCTCAGGCTGGCCCTTGGCTGGGGTACCGCCCCGCTCCCCCTCCTTCACCTGCAAACTCCTACACATCCTTCATCACCCAGCTCAAAGGCTGCCTTCGCCAGGAAGCCTTCCCTGACCACGTCCCCTCAAGCCCAGTTCGGTCGGATGCCTCCCTGGGTGCTCACTCCCCCGCGGGCCCTGGCCTGGGTGGCCCGTGGGCGGCCGGGAGCCTGCTCACTGTGCTTGACCAGGTCTCCTGAGGACAGAGAAGTCCAGGCTGGGCTCTCAGCGGGGTTCCCGGGGCCAGCACAGCGGGGAACAGTGGCTGGAGGAGGAAAGCGCATCCCAGGCCACACTGTCCCTTCCAGAGCTGCCCGGCCAGGCTGGAGGCCGCCTGCAGACACGGCAGGGGACAGACGCAGACGGCAGGTGACGCAAGCCGGTCGGGAGTCGAACCCAGGAGCCCGAGCCGCCTCATCTTATATGTTTGGAACCAACACCCAAGGGAGCTCTCGTGGGGCCCAGGGCTTCAGAGCTGTCACCCCAGCAGGTGTAAAAGGAGGACCCCGAGGCTCGGAGGGGTCACGTTCACGCCCAGGACAGAGCCAGGCCAGCAAAAGCAGGTTCTCGGGAGACATGTGCACGGAAGGAGCTGAACGCCCCGGCCGGGCCCCTCCACCCCTCACCTCCCTCCGTTCTGCCTGGACAAGCCCTGGCCCAGCCGGGAGGGGCTGCACGCTGCTCCCCCACCCCCAGACCCAGGGCTCCCCGGAACCAGCAGTCAGTATCTGTGTGGGGAGCCCAAGGCAGGTCCTGCAGGGGCCCCCCATGCTCTGCCGTCCCCGGAGCTGGGGGACCCTTCGGAAGACCTGAGTGTGAGCGCAGGGGCTCTCACCGTCACCGTCCGCCTGCCGCCCTCACTGCTGCCGAGAATCCGGGGTCACTCCCTGTCGTCACCGTCACCGAAGCCCCTGATGGACGGCGGTCACACCAGGACACCACCCTCCGTCGGAAACGCCCGACGTCAGACGCATGTATCCCACGCACTGACCCCCGCCTCCCCGGCTCAGGGCACCCCACCCTAAAGGTGCACGGGGACCGCCTCAGCCCGCGCTTGGGTGACCACCGACATGAGCCTGTTCTCTGATCACGTGCCCAGCGTCTCATGAGCTTTATCACGCGTATCTCAGTGGGTGAGTGCCAGCCGCAGGCCCAGGGTTCGGGGTTCCATTCAGGGCCAAGTGCCCCTACCTCAGTTGCAGGCTCCACCTCGGCCCTGGTCGGGTGAGTGTGGAAGGCAACTAATCGATGTCTTTCTCACATTGATGTTTCTCTCTCTCTCTCTGTCTTTCCCCCCCCCCTTCCACTCTCTCTAAAAATTGATGGAAAAATATCCTCGGGGGAGGATTAAGAACGAAAATAAATCAATAAGGCTCCATGGCCCCATAAAAACACACACCCTAATGCTAATCCTCGGGAGTCAGGGGCCACCTGTCCTTCCCACAGGCACGTCCCAGGCCAGGGAGCCACCACGGACATAGCCACCTGCGCCTGGTTCCTGGTGCTTTCCCGGTTTGTGCGGTCACTGAGCGCCCACCGCTCGGTCCAGCCCGGGCAGAGACCCTCTGTCCTGGCCAGTGGCGCCCTGGGGAACCCACACGGCAAAGAGAAGGGCAGGGCAGCCACCCCACCTGGAGAGGTGGCCAGGCTGTGCCAGACGTAAGCCCAGGAGGACAGGTGCAGGTGGAGGGCAACCTCTGAGCCACCACAGCCAGGACGCCAGGAGGGGGCAGGGAGGTCCAGCCCTGCCCCACAGGACGCCCTCCCCAGGCCAGCCCTGCAGACCCTCCCTCGCCATCACCCACACCCTGCGGCCCGGCGCTCCCTGAGCCCACTCCTGGGTGCCATGCGGAGCCCTCACGGTTCCCGCCCGTGCCAGGCTTCTTTCCCCGGGCACTTCCTATCCATTCCTTTTACCCCAAATGCCTCAGACCAGGACTGACTCTAGAGTCACCTGCAAGACACTGGCCCAGGGGACACTGTGGCCAGACAGAAACGCCTCCCCAAACACGAGTTCCCCGCGACGAGCTGCACCCGTAACTTCTGTCCACGATGCCCTGCTCAGCTCGGGGGGACGGGATCGCCCGGGCAGGTGACCGCGGCCCGACGCCTACCTTCCAGTGGGCTTCCGAGCGCTGCATGAAGTCCAGCCCGGCCTTGACCTCCGCCTTCATCTCGTGAATGTGGGCCACGGTGTGCACCGACCACGCATCCGTGGGGGTCACAGACAACGCCTGGGGGGGCAGGAAAGATGGGGGCGGATCAGTCAGGCTGCGGCTCGAGTCCTGCACATGCGGCCTGAGCTGGAGGCCGGGCATCGGGCGGGGCCGGCGTGGGGCTGGCTCAGCCTCAGCCTCAAACAAGAATGGCCTGAAGGCCAGACCTGCTGACCCCCTGTGGCTACCAAGGGCTGTCACACCCATTTCACAGATAGGACTGAGCGCTGGCCCAGGACCACCCAGCGGTCTTCCCACCGCCAGGGCATGCCTGAGGCAAGGGCTGGCCGCGGGACCCTGCCCCCCAGCCCCCCCCCCCCCCCCCCCCCCCCCGAGCAGCCTCCGCTCCAATTGTGGCTCATCTCCCCAAGTGACATTAGTGACAGCAGTGAGGTCCGAGGTGGGAGCGCCCGTATTTCCATACGCTCCCGGCCTCCCAAGCTCTGGCTCCCGCAGGGTCAGGCGGGCTCTGGAGGCAGACAGAGCGGTGCCAGGGCCGCCCTCAGTGCCACCGGAGCAAGGGGCGGCCTCCCTGGCCTTGCTCGCCTTCCTCGCCTGTGGAGGTAGTTGGTGCTTCGTGGCTCCGCGGACTGGACCTCGGGAGGCACTGTGACTGGCGGCAGCTGCTGTCACCACAAGCCCTTCCCCCCGAATCCTCAAGGAAACGGGCGCAGAGGGGGAACTTCCCTGGCCGGGGCTACCCATGAGCGGGTCCTCGTGCCCCTGTCCCACGGATGCCAGCCCTGAGGCTGGCACCTCGGGGAGCCACCCACCTCTTTGGCGAGCTTCTCCGCCTGGTCGTAGAGGTTGGTTTCCATCAACCCGAACGAGTAGATGCCTTTCACGTAGCTGAAGACAGAGCGACAGCCCTTTTTAAAAAGGGGACCAGGACTGTTCAACCCTCAGCACGACCTGCGCCAGCCGATGTGCCCCCACACGCCATGTGCACACGTGTCCGAGCGCGGAGTCGGGGTGTGCAGATGTGGTCACAACAGGAGGTGGGTCCCAAACCCGACGGCTGGTGCCCTGATAGCACGCGAGAGGAGAGCGAAGCTAGACACAGACACACCCAGGACAGACCCGCGTGAGGACCGGGCAGGGACGGGTAGCGCAGCCGTGAGCCGGAGACCCTCACCTAGAGCCTTCGACGGGACCCCGACCCCTGGATTTCGGACCGCGGCCTCCGGAGTGGAGAGAGAATGAATCTGTGGTTTTAAGCCTCCCAGCCTGTGGCTGTGGTTCTGGCAGCGCCAGGAGCTGGTCCACTGGCCCTGTGCCAGGCACCACACCACGTTCGGGGTCCCAGCGAGCGGATGCCCTGGCTGGGAGGGGAGGCGTGACCTTTATCATCTGTGTGACGGCTCCCAACAAGGGTCTTTTCCCTCCTGCCCGCGGGGTGATGCCCGCCAGGAGGGACAGCTCAGGGACAGCCTGGGGAGCCGTGGTGACCGCGAGCTGTCAGCAGCTTCTCCCCAGACCCCAGCTCCTGGAGGTAGGGGCCCCGTCTGTCCAACTGGCCCTCGCCCCGGGCCCCACTGAGCATGGGCTGGGCGATGCAGCGCTGACTAACCACGTGCCTTCCTCGCCCCCTCACCACCGGCACCGAGCTCCTGCACTCTTCCTGCGCTTTTGCGGGATTCCGCGGGGGCGAGAGAGAACCACGGAGCTTCTCCCTGAGGCTCAGGTGTGGCCGTGTCTCCGTGGACAGGGGAACTCCGGCTTTACTTTCCACGGAAGCAGGGTTCTGGAGCCCTGGCTTCCGACTTCGCCTTTAAATATTCATGGGCTCTTCTTGGGGTCCTGTCACCGCCAACATCTAAGCGCGCATGGGATGCTTGCGGCCGGCAGCCTCTACCGGCTCCGCGACGGTTACGCTGATGTGTCACCACGGCGGGGCCACGGCGCATCGTCGGGTCAGACGCGATCTAGGTGCTGCTGTGACGGTCGTGTTTGTACGCGGCTGACATATAAATCAGCATGTGACGCTCCACGTGTGGGTGTGCGTGGGCCTCGCCGCATCAGGCGAAGGTTTCCGAGCGGAAACTGACCTCCCAGGGGAGGAAGGAAGCGGCCTCCCCAGAGACGGCGACCCATCGCGCTCCCTGACTTGCCCGACTGCGCTGTCCTGCGGCCTGGGACTCGCCAGCCGCCAAGAGCTGGAGCCAACGCCGTACAGTCCATGTCTCTACACGTATGCAGACACGGAGGTTGGCGTTTGCATACACACGTAAGCAACATGAAGATAGGCACACACGCGATCCTGTTTCTGTCTCTCTGGAGACCCTCACTCACACGGCTCTTCAATCCATTCATCTGTTTGACCTTCACCACGATCCTCTGGTTCAGAGACGACGAAGCCCTGGCCGGTGTGGCCCATGGTTAGAGTGTCGGCCTGCACACCGAAGGGCCACAGGTTCAATTCCCAGCCAAGGGCATGGACCTGCCTGGCAGGCTCGATCCCCAGCCCCGGTTGGGACACATGCAGGAGGCAACCAAACAATGGACGTCTCTCTCTCTCTCTCTCCTTCCCTCTGTCCCTTCCACTCTCTCTAAAAATCAATGGAAAAATATGCTCGGGTGAGGATTAACAAACACAACAAGAAGAAGCTGCAATGGAGGCGACCCTGTGCGGTGTCACTCGGGCTGTTCACAGGTCCGTCCTACCCCTCCTCCCGGACCCCTCCCCTCCGAGCACAGCGGAGCTGCGCTTGCTGGGTTCCTGGGAGGGGTGGCCGGCTCTGGCCAATGACTCTGAGCCAGTGGTCCCCACCCTTTTTAGGCCACGCCCCACTTGAGCATCTCTAAATCCTGATGCTCCCCCTCCGTGACCTAGAATTCTTATTCTTCAAAAAGTGACTCCTATGCATGTGGAGGAAGCCTGAAAGGCCATTCACTTGTCTAAACAAGCTTCCAACAAGCATGGCGTCCATGAGAGAGAAAAATAAAAGAACAAAAGGACATTTCACTAAGGAATCACTAAGAAATTGTTAAGATAATAATAACATGAGGTGATGTGAAAAAACATCAAATAAAGTTTCAAAACGTATAATGGAGAACTGAAATGTAGAAATACGTCACAATATATATTTATAGGCTGTATAGGAGGCCCCTAGAACCATAAGAAATGCACAAAACTCACTGTTAACAACTCATCCTCAAACTGCCCCCTTAACAGTCAAACTACCGCCTGTGGGGTGTGGGCCCCAGTGGGCCCCGCTGCTCTGAGCGTGTGGGCGCCCTCTTGAGTCCCTCAGGAGAGCTCCTTCAGCTCTTGGTGTGTCAGAGAGCAGGTGCTCCCCGACCCGGGTCCCAGAGGGCAGCCCCGCAGGGCACAGCGCCGGCCGCCGGGGACGGGCGGGGCATGATGAGCAGAGACCTCGCTGTGGTCGCCCTGGAGGACCAGGTCAGCAGCAGGCTCGTTGCCGCAGCCAATCCCTGTGCTGATGTGCGCAATGTGCCGCCTCGCTCCCGGGTGGCGAGACGGCGCGGAGGAAACTAGAAGAGCCACCGTGGCCTCACCTGGGGGGAGGGCCAGGAACCTGGCCCCAACTCAGGGCAGGAGAGGGAGATTCAGCAGGAAATGATATGGTTGCCAACGGCACGCACCTGCTCAGGGGGACGCCGGGTGTCCAGAAGGGGTAGACTCGGGCCGCAGAATCTCGCATCTGCTCCTGGTAGCCCAGGTAGAAGTAGGCGTCGTGGGAGAACTTGAGGGCCAACATGTCCGTGGGGTGGTCCCGGAGAATCTGCTCCCACAGCTCGCAGGCTTCGGGGAAGTTCCTGGGAGGAGAGAGCAGGTTCTCAGCGACAGGGACACCGCCCACCTGCCGGAGGGGAGAGCATCGCTTCCTGCCAGCTCCACAGTCTGCCCTATGCTGGCCACACACGCACACACATGCACACACATACATGCACATGTGCACACACATACACACGTGCACACACACACATGGCAGGTATTTCAATGACATCGTTCTGTTCAATGTCCTTTTTTTTAAAAAAAAATATATTTTTATTGATTTTTCACAGAGAGGAAGGGAGAGAGACAGAGAGTCAGAAACATCGATGAGAGAGAAAAATCGATCAGCCGCCTCCTGCACATCCCCCACCGGGGATGTGCCCGCAACTCAGGTACATGCCCTTGACCGGAATCGAACCCGGGACCTCTCAGTCCGCAGGCCGAGCTCTATCCACTGAGCCAAACCGGTTTCAGCTGTTCAATGTCCTTTAAGAAAATTTTTTTATTGATTTCAGAGGAGGGAGGGAGAGAAACATCAATAATGAGAATCACTGATCGGCTGCCTCCTGCACGCCCCACACTGGGGATCGAGCCCACGACCCGGGCATGTGCCCTGACTGGGAATTGAACCGTGACCTCGTGGTTCATAGGCCGACGCTCAGCCACAGAGCCACCTGGCAGGGCCGGTGTCCTATTAACACAGACGAGATGCTGTGGGAAGGTGGCGCTTGTCTATCAAACTGGCTTTGTTACATGTCCCTTTGTTTAAAGCAAGGGTCCTCAAACTTTTTAAACAAGGGGCCAGTTCACTGTCCCTCAGACTGTTGGAGGGCCGGACTATAGTTTAAAAAAAAAACTATGAAGAAATTCCTATGCACACTGCACTTATCTTATTTTGAAGTAAAAAAACAAAACGGGAACAAATACAAAATTTGTATTTGCATGTGGCCCGCGGGCCATAGTTGAGGACCCCTGGTTTAAAGTCACGGAACTTCTACCGACATTTTCTACCGACATTAGCAAGGACTCAACCGTACGCACAGACGTATCTATGTCGGCTTGTGGCTCATAGAATCGATCACCCAGTGGGTGGTTGTTCTCCTGAATTCAAACCAGATGGGAACACTGGCTTAACAAGCGGCCCCAGGCAATTTCCGTGGAGATCAGGAACCCGCGGCGGGAGGCCCGGAGGAAGAAGCCCAGCCAGCGCTAAGCCCCAGCACTGACCCCCCGGGGGCCCGGGCAGCTTCCTCTGTCCACTGACACTGACCCCCGGGGCCTGGGCAGCTTCCTCTGTCCACTGGCACTGACCCCTCAGGGGGCCCGGGCAGCTTCCTCTGTCACTTCCAGAACCTGCACAGCAGCTCAGGTGGCCTCACTCTGCAGGCGCCTCCCCGGCCTGAGCAGACCAGGCTGCCCGGACACGGGCTCCGGCTCCGACGCCGCTGGCAGGGGCAGCGGTGGGGAGAGCAGGTGCTGTGGGCAGATGCTCGCAGGGCGGGTAGGGCAAAAGGGGAGGGTTTCTCTTCTATCTCTTATTTGTTTCTCTAATGTGGTCCTATTATTTTTGTAAGAAAACAATAACCAATTTATTGAATGAAACAGTGAGCGGGGACCCTGGCCAGCTCCTCCCTCCTTCAGGGTCCCCGGGACAGGGCAGCGGGCAGCAGGTGAGTGTCGATCAGAGGCTGGGGGGGGAGGGCAATCACCCCGGCCCCCTCCCCAGGGGCACTGGGCAGCCTGTGGCGCCGCCCTCAGGCCTCAGAGCGCCAGCCCAGCCCAGCCCCAGCCGGGTCGCTCCTCACCCCTTAGCGAAGGCCTCCACCGCAGACACGTGCAGCCGCTCCCTCGGCGTCAGCGGCTGGGCTTTGGACATCTCCACCATGTTCCTCACCGCCAGCGCCAGCTCTCGGTCCAGCCGCACGGAGCTCCCGGTGCCAATCAGCACCAGGCCGTTGGCGATGGCGTGGCCCATGGCTGGCAATAGGTCGGGGGCAGCTGGTGACTCACATGGCCCACCCCATCCCGCCCCACCCCGCCCAGCCTCACATGTGAAATGAGCAGCCCAGGTCCCAGGAGGGGCAAATGGGCGGCAGGCGGGCGGAGCGCTGTGCCCCCACCAGAGTGCAGAGCTCAGCCGGGCCCTCACCCCCACCTGCCGGCCACACCCTGAAAGCATCCTGCACCCCACAAACATCTGCCTCACGAGGGCAACTGGGGAGTGCGTGTCTGGAGCACCCCCTCACCAGCTGAACTTTTAAAAAATTTAATCCTCAGCTGAGGATATTTTTCCCATTGATTTTCAGACAGAGTGGAGGGAGAGAGGAAGGGGTGTCAGGGGGAGGGGAGAGAGAGGGACATCGGGGTGAGGGAGACACAGTGATTGGATGCCTCCTGCAAGCTCCCTGACTGGGGCTGGGGACTGAACCCACAACCAAGGTATGTGCCCTTGACCGGGAATGGAACCCGAAAGCCTTTGGTCCACAGGCCGATGCTCTAACCACTGAGCAGACCAGCCAGGGCAGCTGAGCCCCTCTTTCTTCAAACCTCGTTCTCATCTGAGAAATGGGATCAGTGTCTTTTTTGGAGAATGGGCGTCCCATGAGGGGGAAAGGTGCCTTCTCCAGACCCGGCATCGCCATGGAAGCAGCTGGTATTCCAGCCACAACACTGACTGACACCTCCCTCCCCCTCCGAGCAAATGCCCACCCGGGCACTGCCAGCCATGACCCGGGGCCCAGCCCAGGGAGCGTCGCTCACCGAAGGTCGGGTCTGCCGCCTTCAGCTTCGCCAGGCAGCCCTCGATGCCCCCGAGAGCCGTGTCGTTGGTCCACTTCACGTACTGAAACACAAGCACAGCGAGCCGTGGCGGGGAGGCGGCGCGCCCGCTGGTGAAGGCGCGGCCCGCAGCCAGGCCTGTGCTCCTTCCTGGAACAGTGTTTTCTGGGCTCGATGAAAGCAGGACTGGGTTGCTCTCAGCGAAGAGACTGAACACACGCACCTCGAGGCACGTTCTCTGGGGTTTCCAAAACCCCCACAGCCTCTAACGCAGCGGTTCTCAACCTGTGGGTCGCGACCCCTTTGGGGGTCGAACGACCCTTTCCCAGGGGTCGCCTAAGACCATCGGAAAACACATATATAAATACATATTGTTTTTGTGATTGATCACTATGCTTTAATTATGTTCAATTTGTAACCATGAAAATACATCCTGCATATCAGATATTTACATGACGATTCATAACAGTAGCAATATTACAGTTATGAAGTAGCCACGAAAATAATTTTATGGTTGGGGGTCACCACCACATGAGGAACTGTATTGAAGGGTCGCGGCATTAGGAAGGTTGAGAACCGCTGTTCTAGAGGCAGCCTGCCCGAGTTTCCTGCCCCCTACTCAGCGTCAGCCCTCGAGGGGCCGCCACAGGGCACCCCCATGGTGGGAGTCTTCTCCGCCTCGTTCACACCTTCTAAGAAGAACATAGCCCTAGTTGGTGTCGCTCAGTGGATAGAGCGTTGGCCTGCAGACCGAAGGGTCCCAGGTTTGATTCTGGTCAAGAGCACGTACCTCGGTTGCAGGCTCCTCCCTGGCCCCAACCCTGGTTGGGGCGTGTGCAGGAGGCAACCAATCGATGTGTTTCTCTCTGTCTTTCCCTTTCTCTTCTACTCTCTCTAAAAAAGATCAATGGAAAAATATCCTCAGGTGAGGATTATACAATAAAAAAATAATAATAATAAAGTATTTTTAAAAAGAAGAAAAACCATAGTAAACATGCATTGTGGAAAGTCAGGCCCAGCCCTGGCTGGTGTGGCTCAGTGGTTGGGTATTGTCCCATGCACTGAAAAGTCATCTGTTTGATTCCCAGTCAGGGCACATGCCCAGGTTGTGGGTTCGATGGGGTGCATATGGGAGGCAACTGAATGACGTTTTTCTCTCACATGGATGTCTCTCTCTCTCCCTCTCCCTTTCTCTCTTTCTAAAATCAAGAATCCTATATAATAAAAGGCTAATATGCAAATTTTCCCCTCACCGGGAGCTCGACCAGGAGGCAGGGCTGACCACCTACCTGCGGCCCCTCCCCCCAGATAGCCCCACCCTTGATCACCCCCTACCCCATCAGGGGTGTGGCCAGCCTGCCAACCTCCTGCGGCCCCTCCCCCTGACCGGCCCAATCACCCACATCCAGGACAGCCGGCGGCCAGACCCAACCCGTGCAGGAATTTGTGCACCAGGCCTCTAGTACTTTTTAAAAAATGCTATGAAGAATGTCTGGGTCCCCATGAAGCCCTGCTCCCCCCAAGTTTCCCAGGAGACCTGGATAGGAAGGGTCCATGGGCTTCACTGTTCGTACAGCCAGGAGCGCTGATGAAGACGTAAGGCTCCGAAATCAGGATGCACGTGTAAGCGAGCCATTAGAAGGGAGAGCAGAGCACCCTGGACACGGTGGAAGTAGCCTTCACATCGTGGCAGGAATGGACGAAGCTGTGAGATGCGCCCAACAATTTAACAAGGAAAAACTAATTGAAAGCATTCACCAGCCCGGCTGGCATGGCTCAGTGGTTGAGCGTCGACCTATGAACCGGGAGGTCATGGTTCGATTCCGGTCAAGAGCACAGGTCCAGGTGACCGGCCCGATTCCCAGTGGGGGGCTTGCAGGAGGCAACCGATCCATGATTCCCTCTCATTTAAGTTTCTATCCCTCTCTCCCTCTCCCTTCCTCTCTGAAATCAATTAAAAAATATCGTTTAAAAAAGCATCCACCAATTTCAGAAACCTGGCCCTTTACGGAAGGGGCTGCTCCCTCGGGGGCATCACCTGGGTCAGGGTGGCATCGAACAGCTTGCAGGCCTCGTTGCTGGGGGTGGAGAGCGGGAGACCGGCGTCCTTCCACGCCTGCACACAGAGGGCACACCAGTCGGGGCCTGTTCCACGGTCCTCCGAACAGGAGCACACGACCCACCCCAGCACGGACCTCCCAGGCCCAGCGTCTGCAGGTGTGGGTCCCTGGAGGGCCGGCGTGGACTCCCGGACTTCACAGCTGTCGCGGGGCAGAGGTCCCCGCGGCCCCTAAAGGACTGTCGCCGCGGGGAGGTCCTCCCTCAGACCCCTGCCGGTCCCTCCGCGAATGGGTTCCAGGATGCGGGGGTGACCTGGAAGCGTCCCGGGGCGCAGGCGGGGCGGGGTGAGGTGCGCCCGGCCTGCTCACCCCCTGACAGCCCCTCAGCCCCCGCAGATGGGGCGGCCCGGACGCCCGCAGCTCTGTCCGTGGCAAGTCCGAGGCCGTGGGCACTGTTCTCTGTAGCTGCCGCCCTCGGTGTCCGCCCGGACGCACAGACCGGCCACTCCCCCGGGCGGGGACAGGTCCTCTACTCCCCGCCAAGTGGAGCACCGCGTCCCCTGCTCCTCGGGACCCCTCCTTCCTCATCTGCAAAAGGAGCGGGTCCCCCGCCGGGCGCCCCGCGGGGCTGGTGCTTTCTGGGAGGTCCTGGGGTCCCCACCCCGTTCCCTCGTGGGGGAGCCCGCGGCGGGGGGTGGGGGGGCGGTCCTCCGGGCCCTGTCGTGCGCCCCAGGGTCCTCCCCACCATACCTGGCAGTCGCGCAGCGGGGTAGACACGGCCATGGTGCGCGCTCAGTGCGGGGTGCCTGCGGGGTGCGGGGTGCGGGTCCGGCTCTGCGCGTGGCCTTCCGGGTGGGGGCGGGGCGCGGCGGCCCGTTGGGGCCCGAAGCCCGACAGCGCCCCGCCTCCACCCGGGGAGGCGCGCAGGTCCGCCTCCACCTCCGCCTCCGCCTGGGGCTGCCGGAGCCGGGCCGGCTCCAGGGCTCACTCTGGTGTGAGCCGCGGTGCGTTCGCCTCCGCGCTCCCGGTCCTCCAGCCGGTCTCGCCCCCCAACTCCCGCTCCCCACCACCACCGAAGGGCCCCTCCCTGCTGAGGACCCCATGGCCTAGGCGACTGCCGAGCCCCTGGGGGCAGAGGAGCCCTGGGCAGTTGTCACTGAAGCGCCTTGTAGTTCCACTAGGAGGCCAGGCGCGCACAGAGGTCGTTTTGGCCAACATCCCAAGCGACTTATCCCTCCAGTGTCGTCCATCCCCGCGCCCTCTCGAGGACTTGCAGCCTGAGCTCTTCCCTCAGCCCCAAACCTTCAGCCACCGCCCCCCATCTCCGAATTTAATCTACTCCCCCCACCACCACCACCTCTACCGAGGGCGCAGGAGGCAAGGGGTGAGCAGCTCAGGGCAGGTTAAAATGTTGATATTTTTGTTCACTATGATTTTTTTGCCTTAATTTTTGATTTTCAAAAATATTGCATTAATGTATTACTTGTCTCATGTAAGAGATGAAATTATGAAACTCTTAGGAGAAAACCGAGGGGTAAACCCTTGTGATGTTGGATCAGACAGTGGTTTCTTAGATACAACACCAAAGCACAAGCAACAAAAGAAAACAGAAAAAGTGGATTTCACCAAAATTAGAAAAACCTTCTTGCATCAAAGGACGTCATCAAGGAAGTGAAAAGACAACTGAGGGACAGGAGAGAAGCCTGCAGATCACAGACGGCCAAGAGCCCAGTGTCCAGGGCACACGAGGAATTCTCACCACGCAACAGCACACGCAACAGCACACGCAACAGCACACGCAACAGCAAACGCAACAGCAAACGCAAACCTCCCAGCTTGAAATTAAGCAAAGAATGTGAGGAGATAGACATCCTCCAAAGAAAACCTAGAAATGGCCAGTGAACACTGAGAAGATGCCCCTCTGCTCTGGCGTGCGCGGCTCGTCGGTTGGACCAGAGTCCCGTACATGGAAAGGCCTCAGGTTTGGTTCCGGTTAGGGCACATGCCCAGGTTGCAGGTTCCATCCCTGGTCAGGCACCTGACTGATATTTCTCCCCCTCCCCCTCCTCCATCCCTCCCCTTCCCTCCCCCTCCACCTCCCTCCCTCTCTGTAAAATCAATGGAAACATATCCTCAGGTGAAGATTAAAAAAAAAAATGCTCAACATTATTAGTCAACAGGGAAATGCAGATCACAACCACAATGAAATGCCATTCACCTCGGGTAGGTTGACTACGAAAAACAAGTAAATTGGCTGCTAGCAAGGACCCGGAGAAACTGAAACCTCATGCCCGCTGGGGGAGCGTGAGGGGAGCGCCCGCCATGGGGACCGGTTTCCTGGCGGGATGACAGGAAGGCTTCGGAACCCCTAGGGGTGACGGGTGCACAGCACCGTGCATGTGCTAAATGCCCCTGAATTGTGCACTTTAAAACGGTTAATTTTATGTGACCTTCACCTCAATAAAAACTACAATTTGTCTTTGCTTTCTGAGGTTTTGGTTGCCCCCCTTAAATTCTGCACCACAGGTGAGTGCCTCCCTGACCACCCCCCACAGTCCACTGGAACCTGGTGCCCACGTTGGAAAAGGTCTGGCTGGTGCAAGTGAAACAACCAGGCCCCGAGGCTCTGGCCTGCACCCCTACATGACCAGGAGGCCCCAAGGCCCAGGCCAGCACCCCCAAATGTGATGTGGTGTGTCCCCTCCCCCCCAACCACACCCCTTGCAGGTGGCGGGATCTTCCTGGAGGCTCAGAAGCTGGTGCCTCTGAGCATGATGCTGGGAAGGCCCCGCCCCAGCTGGTCAGAGCATTCCCGGCCTGGTGTGGGCTTGTCAGGGTGGGGAGATGGGGAAGGGGGGCCAGGAACAGGCCTTTACTCAAGAGGGGCCCCTGGGAGAGGGGCTTGTTAACAACGTCCACATGCCTGGGCTGAAGGGTGTCGGTCAGGGGAGACCCTGTCTGAGGGGCAGGAGAGAGGCCGGCAGTGGGCGGCAGGCGGGGGTGCCCTCCACGGAGCCCAGTGCGCCCTCCGTGAGCTCAGCTGCAGCCTGGCCACAGCCTCCACACACGTGCCTCTTTCACTGCCACCTGCGGGCTCAGAAGTGGCCTGGGGAGAAGGGTGAAGGTCAGAGCTGGGTGGGGAGACAGCCAACGTACCTGAACTTCGAGTTTTGACTAACCTCCTGTCTCGTTCTCGCCTCCCTGCCTTTGCACTTACAGGTCCCTCTGCTAGTGGCTCGTTGTGAGGCTCCTTCGTTTCATGCAGATCTGCTGGCTCCGGGGGGGGGGGGGGGCCCCG
>JAWPEG010064503.1:207748810-207779726 GCA_035771395.1 Myotis vivesi | reverse complement strand
CCCCCCCCCCCCCCCCCCCCCACCTCCTCCAAGAGGCCTTCCCTGATTCCCTCGTCCCGTCCGCAATCCTTCTCCCTTCGACTGCTTTATTTTCCTTCATACCCTGGCCACACCGGAAGTCGGCCACACAAGCCCTGGTTGGTTAGGGTTGTCTCTCAACCCCGTTGTAATGGAAGCCCCTTGAGAACGGGACCAGGGCTGATGCCTAGAAAAACGCCTGCACATAACAGATATTCAAGAAATATATGTGGAGGAACTGATGCTAAATTAGTTAATGAGGAAGGAAAGAAGAAAATCAGAGGGGATAATAAAAACCAAATAATAAAGGGGTAGGCCTACCTCTAAACATTTCAATAATTATACTAAGTGTTGATGGTTTAAATATTTCAATTAAAAGGCTGAGATAGACTGAGCGGATAAAACAAAACCAACCCGCTTAAATATTGCCTACCAAAAAAAACGCTTTAAATATGAAGACGAAATTAATCTAAAAAGACATGTCATATCGACAGTAAGCGTAAGAGGGCCCGTGTGGCTATTTTATTTCATCCCGCCCCACCCACCCCATTTTATTCGAGCATAACTGACATGCTAGGTGACTACTTTAATTATCAGGTAAAATGGACTTCAAACCAAGGATTATTACCAGCAATAGAGACATTTCATAATGATAAGAGGGGCGGCTCATCAGGAAGCATAACGCCAATGTGTGCGCCCTAATCAGCCCAGCTCCACGTGCCAAACGCCGAAGCTGACAGACTGGACGCTGAGCTGGATGGTTTCGTAGCCCTACCAGGAGGGACCAACGCCGCCACAGCAGCTGATAGAACAACGAGACAGAAGTTCAGGAAACTGCGCTTGGGGGGTAGGGGGTAATGTGGGGATAAGGACACATATGTAATAACTTCATCAATAAAAAAATTTTTAAAAAAAGACTGCGCTCATACAAGCACCCGGCTCGCAATGGCATTTCCGGAACATTCCCCAGCAACAGCAGAACACACATTTTCATGTGCACATGGAACATGCAGGCGGACAGGCTCACCACGGGCTCTCAAGCTGCCTCCACCAACGTGAGGAATAACACATCACACAGAACATACTCTCTGACCACAACGGAACCCAGTTAGAAATCAATGCCCAGACGAGTTCCACAGACACTCCCAATGCGGGGAAATTAAACAGCGCACTTTTAACTCATGGCTCCAACCCAAACCGGGGAACTTAAAGACACTTTTAATGGAACTATAAAATACAATACCTGCGGGTGGAGGAGCAGTGTTTGGAAGGAAACTCAGAACAGTAAACACTTCTTTCTATTCGCCAGGGGAGAGATTAAAATGAAAGACTCGGGGTTTCACATTTAAAAAGTAGAAAAAAAGAATGGCTGGTGTTGCTCAGTGGGTAGAGCATTCGCCTGTGGACCGAAGGGTCCAGGTTCGATTCCGGTCAGGGCGCAGGCCCAGGTTGCGGGCTCGATCCCCAGTGGGGGGTGTGCAGGAGGCAGCCCATCCATGATCCTCTTTCATCATGGATGTTTCTGTCTCTCCCTTTCCCTTCCTCTCTGAAATCAATAAGAAATAGAAAAAGAAAAGCAAAGTAAGAAACACCAAGTCCGCCCTCCTTGGGTGCTCACCGTCCCTGGTCCCCACTGTCCCGTTGTCCTGGTGGCGGGGGTCCTGCCAAGGGGCCGTCTCAGTGGGTCAAGACAGGAGGCCACCTGAATCCCACAATCCGACCCCCCCATCTGTGACCCCGTGACCCCGCGGCCCCGTGACCCCCGCAGCCCGTGCTTGGCTGGCAGTTGGCGCACCCGTTGCCGCGCCTCCGCCTTCGCCTTCGCCGCGTCTCGCAGCTCCCGGCGGACACCATGCGGCCGGCGCTCTTCCTCCTGCTCCTGGACCTGGGCCTGCGCTGTGGCGGCCTCCCTCCGCCCCCCGCCACTCGCGGGGCTCGGGCCGGCGTCCCCCTCCGGGCTCCTGGAGCGCCTGCCGCGGCCCCGGGCGGCTCACCCCCGGCCTGGCCCCGCCTCCCGCCTCCCGGACAGGCGACCGTGCTGCGCTCCTTCGCTGGTGCCCAGGGCCTCCGTCCGCTCCGCGGCCACGCTCGCCTCGGCCTGCGGCCACGCGTGGCCCTCGGCGGCGGCGTCCTGAGTGGAAGTGGCCGCGGCCTCTGCTCCTCCCGCGGCCCCGCGTGGCGGCCGCGCTGGCACTGCCTCCACGTGCGAGTCCTGCTCCGCGCGCTCCGTGCCCGCCGTGCAGCGCCCACCCGCGTGGACCCGCACCTGCTGGCGCGCGGGGGCCAGCGCTCCCTGCAGAGGCTCGCCCCGCTGCGCGGCTTGCTCCGGCCTCGGGAACGGACCTTGCACCTCGGGCTGGTCAGCCCCACGGACGCCTCCTCAGCCTCCAGGCGCCTTCACCCCGACGCGGGCTTCGAGGGCCAAACCAAGTGTCCGACAGACGTCAACTCGGGCAGTTGGCCAGCTGGGGAGTCCGCCGAGTCCTGCCGGTTCTCGAGACAGGGGACTTGCAGCATCAAGAAGGTGCAGATCAACAGGAAACCGGGCCTGCCCGCTGTGCTGCTGACCAGGAGGATGGACATCTCCCTAAAAGCCACCCTTCAGTACGACTGCCCGGTGGCTCACACCACTCAGACTAACTGGAAGGTCTTCTCTGTGCCCTCTTTCCACCACCAGCCGGACTGGACGAAACCTCTGGTGGTGCCCGGCTTCCAGTTAGGGAACGATCCAACAGTCATGCACATCCCCAAGAAAACGTTATCTTTGGGGGTGTACGTGTTCAATTTCTCAGTGATCCTGGTCCCCTCCTTGCCACAAGCGGTGGTGGTCAAAGGCTCAGATAGCATCTACGTCTCGATCCTTAGTGACTTTCTGCAGGCGGTTCTTCTTGGGGAGGTCAACATGACAATTAAATTCACAGACCAGCTGGTTCTGGACGGATCAACGTCCATGGACCCAGATGTAGACGACCCTTTAGAGGGAGTCCAGTTCTCCTGGTTCTGCACCACAAATTCCAAGAACTACAACAGAGACAAAATAAACGTGATAAGCAAGGAAGTTTGCCTCCCAAAGCAGGTGGATCTCAAGCTGACCTGGGCCTCTGACCCTGTACTGACAATTTCCCCAGAAACACTTAGAGGGGGCCACGTGTATTTTTTCAGAATGGTGATACAGAAGGCTCCCAGATCCGCATATTCTGATAAAAGGGTTCACGTGCTCCAAGCAACGGCACCGAAAGCAAGTATTTCGTGTATTGAAAACTGTGGCAGGATTTTGGTTCTATCAGATCGGTTCTCTCTGTCTCTAAATTGCCCTGATTGTGCCAGAAGCCGGGAAGTGTACAAGTGGTCCATCCTGCGGACTTCAGGGGATGAGGTCGCATTTGACTGGTTGGGGCAAACTTCAACGGGGAGGGACAGCGATTCTTTGTCTATAAAAGCTTTTGCTTTTAGGAATTTTTCTGAAGCTCAGTTCTGGATTGCTTTAGATCTAGAAACTTGGGGTGGAGTGAACTTGAACCTCAGGCATTCCTTTACTGTTAACTATGCCCCTGCAATTGGAGATTGCAAAATTAATCCAACTAGTGGGATTGCCTTTTTTACTAAGTTTGTTGTCCAGTGTAATAATTTTAAGGATCAGAACATCCCTCTGACATATAAAATGATCGTGTCTGATTTGTATGATGGCTTTGGCGAAATCAGTTCTTTAACAGAGAACACCTTGGGGCCCATCCTGTATGTGGGCAACGATCCCAGATGCCCCCCTTCCTTTCTCCCCGTCGGTGGGGGCGACAGTCATTACTCCTTGAAGGTCTTTGTCCAGGTGTATGACGCTCTGAAAGCTTTTTCTCAGGTGACTTTTTACGTCACTGTACAAGCTCCCATGGGCCAAGCCTCCCCCCAGGCCATACTGAATCAGTTAGTCAATTTCACTGCGGGACAAAATTCAGAGATCTCTACTTTGCTTCAAAAGCAGGAGTTTTTGTTCGCTGGTTACTTAATGTACGTAGTGGCCTCCGTTCTGAACAGCATGAAACCCGAACCAGCCCTGCAGGCGGACAAAGCCTGGCTCCGGGAACACCTGTTCAACCAGTCTTCCCTCCTCCCCATGAACACCCTGATGGAAATTAACCAGGTGGTCACGGTGTTTGCCAAATTAACCCAGAGAACGTCTGAATTTCCTCAGCTTGCTCGGCAATCTGCCACAGAGAGGATCTGGCAAGCAAATCAAGCCTTCCAGCAGCATCAGCAGAAAGCCAAAAACTTGCACTCTGAGCAGATAGAGACCATGAGCACCGGGATCTTAACAAGCGTGTCGAACATCCTTAAAATGACCGATCCTCACATAATTTTTGTCGACCCTTTCCGGGTCATACAGTCTCTAGCAGACACAATCCTGGCCGGCAAAGTGCTGGATGATGCGAGCACCGTGATAAGCTCCGCCAGCTTTACCATGTACGCCAGCAAGCTGGAAAAGGGGGCTGTTTCCAACAACATCTTGGGCAACGAGAGACACTGTCGAAATTGCTTCCAACCAACACTCAATGTGAGCGGCATTCCTCGTCTGTCCGCCAACGCTCCTGTTTCTGTGGTGTTTTGTGAGTTTGCAGACGACCCCTTCCCTTGGTTAAATTACCAGGACAGCCTTGCGGCAGATGTGGTTGGATTCAGATTGACGGGAATCGCGGCCAACGGTGAGAGCTGGAGCTCACCCCCGATGTAGTGGACGTGTACGTCAGCAGGAGGAACCTGAGCTCTGCAGCTTTCAACCTCACCGTGGGCCCCAACCACGAGCCTGATAACGCTGATGAGTCCTCGAGGATGACGACGGGGGCGTTCCGCTTCGAAGTGGACAGCCGTGCGGTGCGGGAGCTGCTGGTTCACATCGTGACGGAGGTGACCGTGCAGTTCACTGTGCTGGTGTACGCCGGCAGGCAGATCACTCCCTCCGCCTTGGTCGCCACCTTCCTTGTGCCCCACGGTATCCCTCCCATTGCCAACCAGAGCGGCCTGTTCGACCCGGCCTGTGCAGTGAGCGTGCCCCGCCTGGTTTGCCTCCCGCTGTCCCTGCTACAGGTCATAGCTCAGCGGGGCCACTCGCCCGAGTGTGTCATAATCATGGTTCTGAAGGCACCTCATTTTGTCTTGCAGCCCAGTGACAAGCTGGTGAGGATTTCTCTTTTCAGTGTCCGCTGCCTGGACATGTACGGGGTCCAGAGCGACTGGACAGAAGACACCTGTGTCCTCGGGGAGAAGACCACCTGGGACCGAGTGCACTGTGTCTGCAGGAAGGCCAGGCGGGCCCGGCGGCAGCTGGCCAACGTTCCCTTGCACTTCCGCTACTTGACAGCCAAGGTGATCGTGCCCCCTAACCCTGTGGATCTACGGTTAGAGGTCATCAAGAATGTCACCCAGAACCCCGTGACACTCTTCGTCGTCCTTTTCATTCTGGTCATGTACATTGTCCTAGCTTTCTGGGCCTTGCACAGAGACGAAACAGACCAGTACCTTCGGGACCACGCCATAGTCCTCCCTGATAACGACCCTTACGATAACATATGTTACCTCGTCACTGTTTTCACAGGAAGCCGTTGTGGGTCCGGCACCAGGGCCGATGTTTTTGTACAACTTACGGGGACACAGGGCACCAGCGATGTGCATTGTTTAAGTCACCCACATTTTAAAACTCTCTACCGGGGAAGCATCCACACTTTCCTCCTAACGACCAGCAGGGACTTGGGGGACATTCAGTCCATCCGCGTGTGGCACAACAATGAGGGCCATGCCCCCAGCTGGTACTTAAGTCGAATCAAAGTGGAGAACCTGTTCAGCAGGCACATCTGGCTGTTCATGTGTCGCGAGTGGCTTTCTATCGAGACCTCTTTGGACAGAACATTTCCCGTCACCGACCCCAATACGCCACTGCAGAGAATGGACTTCTTGCTCATCGATGCGACGGACAACCTGGGGAAGAATCACCTGTGGTTCTCTGTGTTTGCCGGCGTCATTTCCCGCGGCTTCAATCGGCTGCAGCGGCTGTCCTGCTGCCTGGCCATGCTGCTGTCCACCCTCCTATGCAACATCATGTTCTTCAACCTGGACACGGAGAAGCAAGACAAACAAGACCAAGGGAACCGATATGTCAGATCGATGATCATTGGCTTGGAGAGCGTCATGATCACCCTCCCGGTGCAGGTCATAATCACGGGGCTGTTCACCTACTCCCAGCGGAGACCGCAGGCGACCCTGGACCAGGTGACACCTCAGGAGTACCCCGAGGTGGCAGAGGAGAGCGGCCACTGGGAGGAGCGGCTGGAGAGGTGGCACGCCCAGGAGACGGCTGCAGAGGCGCGCTCCCAAGAGGCGCATGCCCAGGAGGCGCGATCCCAGAAGTCACGCTCCCAGAAGGCAAGCTCCCAGAAGGCGCGCTCCCAAGAGGCGCATGCCCAGGAGGCGCGATCCCAGAAGTCACGCTCCCAGAAGGCGCGCTCCCAAGAGGCGCGTGCCCAGGAGACGCAATCCCATAAGTCACGCTCCCAGAAGGCAAGCTCCCAGAAGGCGCGCTCCCAAGAGGCGCGTGCCCAGGAGACGGCCACAGAGGCGCGCTCCCAAGAGCCACGTGCACAGGAGGCACGCTCCCAGAAGGCGAGCGCCCTCAAGGCCCAGCAGTCCCTCACCAGGAAGCTCACGGGACGCCATAAGTCTCTTTCCAAGAGGACGTCCAAAGCAGGGCACTCACTTAGGAAAAAAGACAGCAAGGGTCCACACCCCCCCGACGCCAACGCCAACGACAAAAACATGAACAACAGTCCCCAGGTACCCTCTGCACAGCTGCTGCCCCCGCCCCTAGACCAAGAACCACGCAATCCATTTGCACCCCCGCCCCCGCCCACGAAGCCCAGGACCACCCTGCCTGGGTGGTGGAAGTGGATCGCGTGGTTCTTGGTCTTCGCCACTTCGGGGGTGTCCTCGTTCTTCATTGTGTTTTACGGCCTGACCTACGGCTATGAGAAGTCAATTGAGTGGCTCTTTGCATCGCTCTCTTCCTTCTGCGAGTCCGTTTTCCTGGTGCAGCCGTCGAAAATTATCCTCTTGACAGGCATGCGAACCAACAGGCTCAAGTACTGCAAAAACCTCTCCTGGGTCAGCAACTATCGCTACACCGAGATCCAGCTGCAGGACCTCAGGCTGCGTCCCGAGGAGATGCACCAGTGGCACCAGGACGTCACCCGCCTCCGAGGCAGCAGCATGTACCAGCCTCTCACGCAAGACGAAGTCGGGATATTCAGAAGGAAGAGGGCGCTCAAGAGGCAAGCTCTGCTGTTTCTGGGTCACTTCCTCACTCACTGCATCTTTCTAGCCCTTCTGCTGGGCCTCGTCGCCCTCCTCCGCCGCACGGACAGCTTCCGCTACAACCAGTTCATCCGCAGCCGCTTCTCTGTGGATCTTGCTACGGTCACCAAGCTGGATGACATCTACCCGTGGCTCCACAGTGCGCTGCTGCCTTTGTTCCACAACGACCTCCACCCCACGTTTCTTCCCGACAGCTCCTCCAAAATCCTCGGCCTCCCACTGCTGAGGCAGGTGAGGGCCACGCCTGGCCCCAAGGCCTGTCGGACGGCCAAGCGCTTTCCGCCCAACAGCATCGAAGGAGAGATTCGCTGCCATCCCGAGTATGGGGCCGACCCAGAGGACACCAGCGACCACCCCGGCTTCTGGAAGAAAGTTACTAAGCGGGAGGCAGACAAGAACACCAACGGGTTTACCTATAAGCCTCCGGAGGAGAGGTGGGTGTACTACTCCTACGGACTTCTTCACACCTACGGGCCGGGGGCGTATGTTTTCTATTTCTTCCCAGACCAGCAGCAGTTTAATTCCACGCTGAGGCTCAGGGACCTCCAGAGAGGCCGCTGGCTGGACGAGAAGACATGGGCTGTGATACTGGAGCTGACCATGCTGAACGCGGACGCGGGGCTGCTCGGCAGCACTTCCGTCCTGTTCGAGGTCTCTCAGTTAGGGGTCGTGAACGCGAGCATATCCGTGCACTCCTTCTCACTGGTGGATCTGAACAGAGACACGTCGGCAGAGGTCTACCTGTACGTGGCCATTCTCGTGTTTTTCATGGCCTACGTCGTGTACGAGGGCTACGTCATCACGCAGAAGGGGGCCTCCTACCTGGCCAATCCGAACAACTTGTTCAACTTGGCACTCAAGTGCACCCTTGCCATGCTGATTGTGCTGTTTCTCAGGAAATACTTCTTGGCCACTGGCATCATTCAGTTCTACTCATCGAATCCCGTGGATTTCATTCCCTTTCACGCCGTTGCACAAGTGGACCGCACCCTGGGGATCGTTTTGGGCCTCCTGCTGTTTCTGACCATTTTGAAGACCCTCAGGTATTTCAGGTTCTTTTACCACGTGCGCCTGGCTGAGAGGGTCCTCCAGACCGCCCTTCCTGCCATCTGCCACGTGGCGCTTCTGGTGTTCGTGTATTTCTTTCTGTTCGTGGCTTTTGGCCACCTGGTGTTCGGTCAGCATGAGTGGAGCTACAGCACCTTGATCCGTGCCACGCAGACAGTCTTCTCCTACTGCACGGCAGCCCTCCGGAACGCGGAGTTTTCCAGCAACAGGGCCCTCGGGGTCCTGCTCCTCGCAGCGTTTGTCCTGCTATTGATCTGCGTATTGATCCACTTGTTTACGGCTGTGATCCTCTCTGCCTACAAGGCCCTGAGGCAGCCCGTGTATGAGGAACCTTCGGGCGAAGCGGAAGCCATCGCCTACCTGTGCGGCAAGCTCAGGACGGTGTTTGGCTTCCTGTGCTGCCAACCCAAGGCCCAAGAGCAGCGGGAGCTCTTCGTGGACATGCTCTATGGGAAGCCGGAGAGGCACAGCAGCCACTACCTGGGGCTGAAGACCAGGAACATCAACGAGAAGAAGATGGTGTACCTGGTGGTGTGACCGGGACAGTTTCCGGGCTGTAGGCAAGGCTCTCCCACCTGATGTTCAGTTTAGGGGCTCCGTCATGCTGTCTGCCTGTGTCCTGCACAACGCACACCCCCACATTTGCTAGGGTTCCCACTCTCAGTCGCCACTTTTAGGAACGTGACAGGAAGGAGTATAGCACACACCCGGGGCGGGGGGTGGTGGCGCCAGACATCCTGGGATGAGCTCCCTATAGGGGCGCTGAGGGTCTTTGGAGCCCATAGCAGTTTAGAGGGTTAGAGACCCAGGTTTGGGGGAGGAAGCTAAAGATCTCCCGCACCCCCCACACACACCTCGCTGGGAGTTCTTTTCACAGATCAGAGCTTCCTGACCCTTGTCCCCTGCAGCCCCCACATTCCAGCTGGGCCAGGGCCGGAGGGGCCTGTGGGGAGTCCTGGATGTGCCTTGAGTTTGCCATGCAGGGATGAGGAGGGTGGTCAGAAGTCTGAAGCTTCCCATTGACTCCCTAAGGCTCCTTCAAATTAAAGATGTAAAACAATAATATTTCCTGGCCATGAGACAGTTTTCGTTAGACAACAAGGGGCGCGTGTGGGCTCACTCTGAGCGGAGGCACCTGTTCTGTGTGTTGTACACCCAGGGACGGGGCCTTCTGTTGTCTACGGCCTGGTGGATGGTTATTGAACAATAAAGAAAATGTGGTTTGTTTCAGAGAAACGCCTGGCAGCGGTTGTATTTCCCTCAGAAGCACGTTCCTTTGTGTAGATCCTGTATCAGAATTAAGTGTGACTTCTGGGAGGCGTGCAGGGCTTCTGCACGAGGCACCTACACGGCTCCTGCCCTGGAAGTCAGCCTGTGGGCACTGGGTCCCAGGTGTTCCTCACTCGCCAGGCGGCCCTGCAACCCTGGCAGGCACCTAGGAGCTCCCACGGGCTCCTCCTGGGGGGCTGCCTGAGAGCCTGGGGCGGCTGCGGTCTTCTCTGCCAGGTAAGAAACAGAGAGGTTCAGTGGCCCCAGCACAGCTCCTCACACGGTTAAGGTCAGAGGTCAGATCTGGGTTTTCTAAGTGCCCTTTGGGGAGGTCACGGGGTTCACACTGCCCACTGCTTCTGACTGCAGGGCATGTTTGTAGTTAGCTCCTCTCTTAGCCACCTGACTTTGGACCAGGTTGAAAGACAGAGTGACGGTGGGGGAGGGGCAAACGACTCTTTACTGATGGGGGCCAGCTTCACTCTCTGAGATGCACTTGCCCACTGAGCTGCAGGATGAGGGAGGTTCGGCCCCAGGTGAGGGTCATGCAGGGCCGGCCCCTCTGAGAGGCTTCTGAGACTGATGGCCTCTCTCCGGGCGCTCCGGAGGCCTCGGGGGCACACTAGTTGGCCTCCCTTCCCAGGAAGACAGCTCCAGGGGTGGGAGGACCCTCCTGCCCAAGTCAGCATAGTGTCTCTGGACTCGGAGGTGTGCCGCAGGAGAGGGAGTTACAGGGTCACAAACACAGGCCCAAGCGGACAGTCCTGCTGTGGAGTCCCTGGGGGTCCAGGAATGGGGCTGGTCCTAGCATGTGGTCTGAGTGAGGACCAGGATGACGACGGAGGTGCTGTGAGGTTTCCAGGCGAAGTCCAGCAGTGGCGGGGCCTTCCACGCCCTGGGGGAGCAGAGCAGAGGGGCAACCTGGTCGGGGAGAGCCAGGGCCAGTACTTCTTGTCCTTTAGAAACAGACGTGGAATTAGAGCTTTATCAGGGAAACGGGGACCAGGGACACAAATCAAAACTCTGAAGGCCATTTTCACAGGACGTGGCGACAATTTCTAAGAGTCTTCCGGGACTCACCTTTTCCTGTCGTATTTCCGGGAAGAGGGTAGGTATATTCCAGAACACATTGTCCACAGCTCTAAACCAACTCCTTCCCAAGTCTGTATGGCTCAAGAACACAAGACATATTCCCAATTCAGCCCCCTCTGAACACGTCTGACATGCAGAGCGCTCCCTGTGGCTCAGGGAGCCGAGCCGTGCCCTTCATCTGCGTTAATGACGAAGACTTGCTTTAAGGCCTGCTTCTGTGTGTCATACTGTTAGACATTTAGAAACTACACAACACTGAAGGCCCTTTATCCACTGGCAACAGACACAGTAGGTCCTCAAATAACATTGTTCTGCCCAACGTCATGTTGTTATAACATTGATGAGAAGAAAAAGAAATCAACTCCAATTCTGGCGGGGGCCCCTGTGCGAAGTGTGTGTGCCCCCAGGCTGGGTGGGTTTTCTCATTTCCTCCCAGGGCCGAAAATGTGCCTGGTAGGCGCCCTGGCCTGTCTCACCTGTCCCAGGCACAGTGAGTGTGGGTGAGCGTGACCGATATTCATGGTTCAACTCTAAACCTAAAACTTCAAGGGTTTTATGGACCATTCGAGTTGCTACTCAGCAGAGTGAAGTTTCTTCCAAGTGCAATCATTAAGAACTAGCGACAAACTATGACTCAGGAGAGGCTGTGTCACTTGGCGCCTCGCGGGACTGGAGGCCAGGAGTGAGGTGGGAGGTCCGGCAGCAGGGTGAGGAAAGCCTGGGAGCTGGAGGATGGAGGGGCCCAGGTCACCCAGGGCTTCGCAGGCCACTCGGGTTCCGGAGGAGCGTGGTGACATGGCGCAAGCGCACACGGCTTCACAAAGGTCCAGGTAACACCAGGGCTCGCGCAGAACCCATCACTCAGTTGCCTTACGGGGCGCACTCGGCCCTGCCTGCGGACAGGGTGCAGGAAGCTTGCGTGCTCAGACCAGGACGCTCAGCCTCCGGCGCGTGGTCACCGCGTTGGACCTCCGCGCAGTCAGGTTATTTGCCAGCCGTGCCCCGGAGGCCTCGACTCAGCAGAACCCGGTGGAAAGCTCGGGAAGAAGCCGAGAACAGTAGAGCAGCCAGACCGCAGGCCAAATAGGCGTCCCCGGGCCGGAGGAAGGCCAGGCCGCCCCCAAAAGCCAGGGACCGAGAGGACACAGCGGAGGCGGAAGTTCAACCAAAGCTCCCTCCCGCGCTGCGCATGCGCCCGGGCTCCTGGGACGGGGAGAGGAACCCCGCACGCGCTGTGGGCGGTCATGGAACGGGGGCGGGGCCAGGCTGCGCAGGCGCTGTGGACGGTCATGGCGGGCGGGGCGGAGCCGCGCAGGCGCCGTGGGCAATTAGGGGCGGGGCCGGGGCGGGGCCGGGGCGGGGCCGCGCAGGCGCTGTAGGCGGGGGCCGCAGGTGGCGGCGGAGGTGAGTGGAGCCGGTGGGCGGCGTGGCGGGGACGTGGAAGGCGTTGGCTGCGTCCTGCCCAGCGTCTGTTGCTCGCCCGCCGACCTCGGCCCCTCGGGGGAGGTCCCCGGGGTTCCGAGTGCCAGTGGTCGGAGTCGCTGCCCCGCGCGCCAGGGACAGGACTCCCGGAGATCTAGGGAAAGGCCACGGGGTGACGGCGAAGCCCGGGGCTCAGAGCCCCGGAGGCCGGTCCTGGACGTGCGGGGTCCTCCGGACACGGAGAGGGGCATTTTAGGAAACACGAGGAAGAGTCAAATGAAGAGGTTAGGAATAAACAGCAGCAGGGACGAAGAATGCCTTCAGAGGGCACGTCCAAGGGTGGTGGAGCCGGGTCCCCACGGGCCAAGGAATAAAAAATGAATGGACTGGATCACAGATCCCCAGAAGAACCCGCGCTGAAACGGAGAAGGAGCGAAAGCAACGGGCCCAGAGGAGCGGGGCAAGCCCCGTGGGACAGAGCGAGCAGCCCAACACACAGGGACCCCAAACTGGACACACACCAACAGCGGCAGATCCATTATGCAAAGGAAATGCATTTTAGCAAACACTGCCTTTATAATTCTTCAAAGTGTGTGTGTATATTTTGGGGAGACACCTTACATTGGCACTTGGAACCCCAACAGAAGAAGAGGGAGAAAGAACAGGGCTATCATGGCTAAGACTTTCCCCAAAATAATGGAAGTTACCAAAACACAGGCCAAAGACGGCAAAGCAGGATAAAAAACTTTAAAAGAAAAAAATTTATATATATATATATATATTATTGTTATTATTATTATTTTTTTCAAACTGCTGAAAGCCAAAGACAAAACATCTCCAAGGCGGCCAGAGGGAAACTCCATAGGCAGATGTGGGGGAGCCGTCCTGGCGGAGGGAACAGCAACCACAGGGGCAGCTGAAGGTTAGTAGTGAGCCTGGTGTGTGAGGGGCCGCGATGGGAAAAGGTAATCCCCGTCTTACAGGGTCTCCACTGTTGAGGAAGGGAGTTCGTTCTGCAGTCAGTAGGGGAGCCCCTTGGGTTGTATGCACCACTCAGAGTCTTGAATTTAGTAAAATCCTGCTGAGTTTTGTCATACTTTTTACACATCTGTTGAAATGATGTATGCTGTTTTTTATACATCTTTGGAAATGATGAGTACTGTTTTTTTTTTCCTGTTACTATGACAAGTTCCATTCGTTGGCTTCCGAGTGTTAAACCAACCTTGCATTCCTTGAGTCTAGTGGAATTGAATACACTCAGGCATGATGCATTAGGCTTCCTATATGTTATTAGTGAATTCAGTTTGCTAATATGTTGCTAAACATTTTTGTATCTGGTTTCATGAAGGATGTTGGTCTGTAGTTTTTGTGTAATTGCTTTGTCTGGTTAATGGTATCAAGGCAATCCTGGCAGTTTTGGTGTCCATGTAATACTGGCCTCGTAAAATCACCGAGAAAGTGTTTCTTCCTTTGCATTCTGAAATAATTTCTATATGTTGGTACTGTTTCTCCTTTAAATGTTTAACAATTTGAGGTTAAGCCATTTTAGCATGATAGTTTTGGGGGGGTGGGGGGTTATTTCAGTTGTTAGGAAAAATTTAAATTATGAAATTTCTGAATAGATATAGAGCTATTCCGGTTTTCTGTTTCTATTTGAGTCACTTTTGATAATTGGTAGGTTTCTTTTTTCCAAGAAATCTGTCCATGTCAGCTAAATTGTCACATTTATTTGGTAAAAAGTTGTTCACAATATCCGCTTATTTTCCTTTTAATGTCTGTAGTCTTAGTGATGTCCCCTCTCTCATTCCTGATTGTGGTAATTTGCATTTTCCCATTTTTCTTGATCAGTCTAGTTAGAGGTTATCAACTTTATTGATGTTTTGAAATAACCAGTCTTGGTTGTACTGATTCTCCCCCCTCCCCCGCCCCCATTATTTATCACTTTCTATATGTTTGATTTCTGTCCTTTATTATTTTCTTCTTTGATTTATGTTGGGTTCAATTTTTTTTCTAGCTTCTTAAAGTAGAAACTTAGATGGTTGGTTTTAAATCTTTCCCATTTTAAATATTAAAGCCAGTGAATTTCCCTGGAGGCACTGTCTCAGCTGCGTATCTTGATATGCTGTATTTCAGTTTTCATTTAGCGAAAATATCTTCTAATTTCCCTCTTTGAACTATGATTTAGTTAGAATTATATTGTTTAACTTCCAGGTATTTGGAGGTTTTTAGGGTATCTTTTTGTTATTATTTTAATTTAATTGTTTTGGGATTGGAGAACGTACTCTGCAATTCCAAGTATTTTTTATTGTCTGAGGCCTATTTTGTGGCACGGCATAGACTCTCTCTTGATAAGTGTCTCACGTGCACTTGAAAACAATGTGTGAACTTGCGGAGGTCTAGGACTTTGACCTTGAGGCTCCTGGTCTCAGGGGCACCCTTCGTCTTCTCCGTTAGAGCATGCAGCCAGGGCTTCGGGAGGTGGGTAGGGTTTGGTTCTGAAGGTGGCGGGCCCTGCATCTTGATCTTGCAGATGGCGTGCGAGGCAGAGCACCGTCCCCTGGGTGTGTTTGAGTGCCAGCTCTGTGCCCTGACAGCTCCATACAGCTATGTGGGGCAGAAGCCCCCCGACACCCAGTCTGTCATGTGAGTATCCGTGCCCAGGGGCCTAGGAGTGGGCGAGCTAGTGCACACCGATGGGAGTGAGTCCTGAGGACCAGCTTCCTGTGATCTGCCCGGGAAGGCCTGGAGTAGAGCCAGTGGGTCCCAGCGCTTGATTCTTGACCTTCAAATTGTCCTTCATCAAATGCCACATCATGGGGAAGTGGACCCAGTACGTTACTCACGTAGGGCAAGTGGCAGGGCAAGGCTCCTTCCTGCTGGCGGGGTTCCTCTGCTGACGGGACAGGGTGTCTCTCGGAACCCGGTGGGTCTCCCTCCCGGTGTGCGATGTGAGGCCAGCACCCTACACAGGTGCGATGCACCTGTTTTCCTCGAGGGGAAGCAGGCAGTTTGGGAATGGGCATCACATGCTTGGGTGAGGGGAGGGCTTAGAGGGCGTGGATGGAGGCCTCGGGGCCCGGCCCCATCCTGTGAGTCAGGTCAGGGCCCCTCTGTGGGCTGAGGAGTGGTGGCCCCCGTTGCGGTGGTTTCAGAGCCCAGAGCAGGGCCAGCCCCACCCCCACTGAGCTCCCAGCAGCAGCGGTTCCAGCGGCATCACTTCCTGTCCCACAGCCTCCTGGAGGAGAGCTATGTCATGAAGGACCCCTTCACCCCGGACAAGGACAGGTTCCTCATCCTGGGCTCCAGGTGCAGTGTCTGCAGCCGGCTGGTGTGTGTGGGCCCGGTGGGTAAGCCACACGACTGCCTCGCTTCCACCCTCATGCCCCCCGTCCCCCGCTCCCGGGCTGGGACCCCACACGCGTGACTGTGGGAGAGGTAGCACGTGAGCCTTTCCCAAGGGCGGTGTGAGCACCAGCTTTCCTCTCCACCAGGTGGCCCGGGGGGTTCTTAGAGGCCAGCTGGTCTACCTCATTTTGGGTGGTCCCTCCGCCATCGTAGGGCAGAAGACGCGCAGAGGGCACCCTGGGTCAGCCAGGGTCTCTGTGGGGTCCGAGGGGTCCAAGTAGATTCTGGGAGGTTCTGCACCACCCCTGTGGCCCCTCACAGGCCCCTCACCCATGGCTGCTGACCTCTCTGGCTGTCCTTGGGGACCCGCAGAGCAAGGTTCCGTGCTCTCCCGAGCATTTGTGCACCAGACCCTGTGCTTGGAGCTGCCTTAACCCCGGGGCTTCCTTCAGCCCCCTCCCCCCAAACCCAGTCAGGCGAAGCAGGACTGCACCCATTTGACAGGTGAGGAAGCCAAGGTCCCACAGGCTGCGGGCCCAGTGCCCAGCACGGCTGAGCCTAGTGTTTGAGAACCCACGACAGCGTGGTGGGGTGGTGCAGCTGCATGTGGCCCTGTAGTCCGAGTGATCCTGCCCGAGGGGGCCCTGAGCGTCCTGCCTGGGGCTGGTCACCTCCCAGTCCCTCAGAGCCACAAAGACCCCTGCGAGGAGGCCTCGCCATGTGTTGAAAGCCCCCGACACCTGTGCCTGCAGGGCTGCCCCTGGCGCGCACCCCTGCCCCCATTTCTTTTTCTCTCAGGCGGCTGGCCAGGCCCCTGGGCCACGGTCTCCCTCTTGCTCTTCTGGCTCTGCTGCACCCCCCCACCCCCACCTCCTCTCAGCTGCCCGTGCGTCCTGGGGCCCGCCCAGCCCCTGCCCGCCTGTGCCTGTGCCCGTCCTCAGCCCGCCCTCCTCCTCCAGGAATGCAGTCTGTTCTACTCCAAGAGGTTCTGCCTCCCTTGTGTCCAGAAGAACCTCCAGGCCTTCCCCCAGGAGATCCGGCAGGACCTGGAGAAAAGGAAAGGCCCTGCGAAGAGGCCGGCCGGCCAGCCCAGCTCGCAGGCCTGAGCCGGCGTCGGAGGCCCGGGTCGGGTGCTGAGCTGGGAGCCACCGTGTGGCCTTGTTCTGGAGCCGCGCAGAGGAGGCACCTGGGAACCCCGCCCCGACTCCAGAGCTCGCTCAGTGCTGGGCGCGGGTGGGAGCCAAGGGGCACCCAGGCTCTCAAGGGGCTGGGGCCCCACCCTCTGCAGGTCCTCCCTGTTGTGTCCTGCTCCACGTGGCTGGGCTGGAGGGCCCTGCGTCCTTCCCACGAGGGGTCAGATCCAGGGGTTGTCTCCACGCCGCCACGCTGCTCTGCTGGGCCCTGAACACAGCCGCGCGGGGCAAAGGCCGCTGCCGTGGACCTGTCCCCGTGTGCGGACCCCTGGCCCCCGCAGTGGGCGGGGGGAGCGTGTGCTCCCTCTGGCTCTGGTTCCAGCCCCAGGCCCCCGGCTCCCTTCCCTCACGCCCTCGCCTCGGAGCCTTCTGTTGCTTGCCTGCCCCTCTCCCCAGCGGATTCAGCCTCAGCCTGCGGAGGCCAACCCCACAGCCTCAGCATTGCGCATGGGAGCTCGCCTCCTGTCTGCTGGTTCCTGGCGGCAGGTGCTGCCCTGTCATCTTACAGTTGCTGTGCGGCCACCGTCCCCGCCCCGAGTGAGAAATGTGAATAAAGAGCCGTTTCCATCGATCCGTGTGCCGGTGTAGTCTCGTGCCCACGCCTTAAAAAGCTTCCCTGCTTCATGTCATTTTACACAAATGGACGCCCTGTTCGGGGCCACGCTGTCTGGGGCGCATCCTGTGCGAGTGGCACGCGGTGGGGGGACGTGCCGGCGGAGGGCAGACCCACTGCCAGGGGTTTGGTTTCAAACCCAGCACTGCGTCCCACAGCATCACTCAAACGCAACACATAATTTTTAAAAATAGTTTATTTTTAAAACCATTAAGGCAAATGGTACCCTGAAATTAACTCTTTACATTCATCAGTCTTACAGTAGGACATTCCAATTATGTAAGTTACCACAGAGTCAGGATATAAATCAGTATACATGACCAGTTCAGTTTCCTAATGGGAAAGTGAATAAGACCCAAGATTTTGAAAAATTAGTTATTTTATAGCCGTTTCCTAATTGCCTGGCACCACGATCAGGGGACGCGATGAGCAGGATGCCCTGTGCCCTTTGCTGCTCCCTGCACCCTGCTGCCCGGGGCCCTGGACCCACCCAGACCAGGGAGCGAGCGCCTGGGGTGGACGTGGTGCCCGCTGGGAGGGTCTGTGTGGGAGCGTCTCCGTGCAGCACAGAAACCAGGGTCCAGCATCCCCCAAAGGCTTAGAGTACCAGGCACCCAGGAACGGTGGTGACAGTCCGTGCCAGGGGACGGAGCTCAGGCCTGTGGAGATCTGTGTGTCCTGACTTGGCCCTGGGCGGGACAGGTGCACCCCCAGGGGCAACTTTGCCAAGATCTGGGAACGGGGCGGGGGGGGGGGGGGGGGGGGGGGNCCCCCCCCCCCCCCCCCCCCCCCCCCCATGGACTCCTGGCCCGCGGTTCCTGCCTTCTGCTTCGGGTTGGGCCACCTGAGGCTGCCAGGCAACCAGCCGGTGCCCATGTTCCACCAGGACACGGGAGAGGGCGCAGTTCTTTGGTAAAAACCCACAGCCCGAGTTCACTGCGGAGGCCCGGCCTGGCGAGACCCTGCTGTGCAGTGGGTGGCGTCTCGCCCGGGGCTAGGGCGGCCGCGCTGTGCTTGCACATGCCGAGCGGCAGGGGCCAGACTCACCGACATAAACTGTGTGCCTGCGGGTCTGCCTCGGTCCTGGCGCTTCAGCTCCGCCCCCCAGCCAGGCTAGGGAGAGGATACGTCCATTAACACTGATTCCAAAAAAGCCAGGCGTTTCTTATTAGACACGTGATTGTAAGTTAGTAAAATATTTATATTAGGATTTTTTTAAAAATTCAAATCACAGTATTGAAGATACAGCTATTCACATGGTTCTTTTCACCGAACAGTGTAGAAAAGGCAGTGATGCGTGACCGCAAATACTGCTGTCGGACCAGCGCGTGCGCGGCCATGTCTCCTGAGGTACATTCTCCTTTAGGCCTGAAAAGAGGCCCAGGCCGACTGTGCTTTTGAAAAGAGAAGACATTTCCGCAAAGTGAGTGGTTTCACCTGGAGAGTCGAGGCCCCTCCCCCGGCTCCTCCTGTCCCGGGAGGCGGGATACGGGACACTGTAGTGCATTGTGATCAGGGGGGTCGGGCAGTGGGTGGGAGAGGAGGCCGGTGTGTTCCCTGCTCTGGAGGAAAGCATGGAGCCTTCTCGCATTTGGCTCAAATAGCGAACCTATTTTAAGTGAGAGAGGGAGGGAGAGAGGGACCAGACCCAGATCTGAATGTGCTGCCCCTGATGTAAGAAAAGGATGTTGCTTCGGTGTTTTGCAGGCGATGCATTTCACAACCGGGGCCAATGAAGCCCCTGATGTCACCAGTGGCTTCAGTCACCATGTGCCCTTGCCCAGGGGTGCAGCTGCCAAGATTCCCACGGGACGCGGCTGCATTCCAGCTGGGCCGCGTTACTTGGCATGCCACCCCCTTCCCTCGGGTGTTGGGGGGAGGAAGCGGTGATATTTCTTGTGTCTCCTGCTGAAATTTTGAGAAGCACGTGGTCAGGGGCGACCCCCGCCAGATGGGAGAAGGCGCCCGCGTGGGGGGGGGGGGGAGCAGCGCGGAGGGGCCTGGGCGGCCTCCCTCCTGCTCTCAGCGGGCCACTTTTTTTTTTAATTTTTAATGTGCCTGCGGCCCACTCTCGAAGTAAAGTTTAAGAAATGGCTGCATTCCACAAAAATAGCGTAACGGAAAGCATTACGGAATTATTAAAACTAGACCAAGAAGACTTCTTTTAACTTCCAATATCACATTTTAGTTGTTAGATTATAGCTCCCAGGGCAGTGATGGCGAACCTTTTGAGCTCGGCATGTCAGCATTTTGAAAAACCCTAACTTAACTCTGGTGCCGTGTCACATATAGAAATTTTTTTATACTTGCAACCACAGTAAAACAAAGATTTATATTTTTGATATTTATTTTATATATTTAAATGCCATTTAACAAAGAAAAATCGACCCAAAAAATGAGTTTGCGTGTCACCTCTGACACGCGTGTCGTAGGTTCGCTATCACTGTCCCAGGGAAATACAGCCCCGATTCAGACCAAATGCATTGCCTTTGTCTCCTGCTCCTGCTCCATAGGTGGGGGGTCAGTGACCATTTTCTTGAAGTCGATTAAAATGGCACCTAAAAATGTATATAAATTTCAGCAGAAACGTGGACCTCGACCTTGGGAGCCTGATCTTCGCTCTCTCCGGGCAGGTCCCTCCGAGAAGGACCCGCCCGGGAGACGCCCCTGGACTTGGAGGGAAGCGCCGATTCCCTGCCTCGGAGCCTGCGGTCAGGAGGCGCGGCCGGCCCTGTAGGCGCCAGTCCACGCTGCTTGTCACACCTGCCCCTGCTCCCCAGCACACCAGCGCCTGTCCTTGAGCCCCTGGCTGCAGGCCACGTGGACACGCAGGCCCGAGCGGAATCACTAACCAGGGGAGCTCCGGAGGCAGCCCACCCAGGGGAGCTGCCAGCACTTGTCTTCCTGGTGGCGTCTGCATCGTGAAAGGCCACGCGGGATGAGAGGTACTTGGAAGGGGCTGCGTCCCTGGTCCCCGAAGCCCCTGACCGCAGGCCAGGTCACTGGTCAAGTCCGTGTCAGCCGGGCGTGCTGGCCTCGCTGGCTGAAACAGTGGACCCGCATGTAGACAGGCGTTCCTGAGACACTCCCGAGGTGGGACCACGGGAAAGGCCAAAACGCCGCTGCACCTCCCCTGCTGCGGCCCGTGTGCCCGTCACTGGAGGCCGGAGGCGGGAGGCGCCTGGAGCAGGCAGAGAGGCGCAGGGTGAGCCAGGCAGACCCTGGGGAGGCGTCTCTTTCAGGCCCAAGAAGGAGCCCCAGCCCGGCTTGTGCATGGCCACAGCAGGCGGTGTCGCGGGCCTGGCCTTCCTGCTGCTCCAGCCCCGTCTCGCCCCCCGCTTGGCCTCATTATGCGGACAGCAGCCTCTGCACATGCGTCTTTGATGCTCCCTTTAAACAACAGAAGCTCCTTTAAAAGTCACTTAACTTTCCGTTTGTGTGTGTGGTGGGGGCGGGGGACGGGTCTGCAGCCTTGCGCCCTCATCAGCAGGTCGGGCCGCAGGGGTTCGAGCACCTTCGCTGAGCCAGCGCCTGCGGACTCTCTGTTGAGGTAGCTGAGTTGCGGTGGCTCTGAGACACCAGTGGCTGGGCGACAGTTCCCTCCCGTCTCACAGCAAACAAGGGGCCTGTGCCTCGGGCTCTGCCGGGTCCCGGGCCCTCCACAGTCCTGGGCCGCCCTTGCCTTCATAAGTAGCGCAGCAGCTCCGGCTGAACTGTTGTGGGCCCTGAAGTGCAAAGCAGGGGCCCTGTCCAATGGGGGTGCGCTTGGGGCTCCCTGGGCGACCGCACATGCATCTTCCTGGCATGACTTGCACAGCTGCACCCCCGCCGGGGAAGGTCGCAGGGACCCGGAGAGCAGGGTGGGAGGAAGGACCCGCCCAGCAGTCACCGTCATGGATCCCGCTGTTGCCAGCACTGGGAGTGGCACCCGCAGGGCCTCGCCCACAAGGTGCAGAGATGCCAGGGAGTGCGGGATGGGCGGAAGGACCAGGCAGCTGAGCTGGAGCTGCTGCAGTTGGGAGGAGGGGAGGCTGGTCTTGGAGCCCAACGGGCCTTTGTGGCCTCAGTGCGGGACCAGGTGGCGGCCGGTGACTGTGGCCAAGGGTGGGGGTGGGGATGGAGGGGTGGGGGATGGAGGGATGCAGGTGGGGATGGAGGGATGGGGGTGGGGATGGAGGGGTGGGGGTGGGGACAGAGGGTGACGCACAGAGGCGGGCTGCTGGAATGAGGGGACACTGGGTCCGCTAAGGTGACGGAGGAGAGTGCTTGCAGGCCACGTGCTATGGACACGGTCAGTGTGGCTCTTAGGAGACCAAGGTCGAGCAGTGGACCTTTACGGCTGAAACAGGCACGTGGGGAACCGCCTGACATGGTGTTTGGAGGACACTTACTGTCAGCCTTCGTAACAGCCGCCAGGCTTGGCGAGTCCTGTTCTAGGTGCAGCCTTTTAAGGGACCTTGCCCCTCCCCTCCCCTTTGTTTTCCTGTGATCCGCCCCCCAAAGTCACATGTGCCTCGTCTTCTCCACTCCAGGGAGCAGCACTGCCGCCGAGCATTACACACACAAGCTACAGATTTAAAAGCCACACGGAGCGACCACGGAGCTGCCGGAGGCGCGGGGCCCAGAGGAACATCTGCAGGTAGCTTGTCAGGCTGCCCTGCAAACGCTACCAGGGCCCAGGCAGCCTGGGTGGTGCCGGTTTGAGGGGCCCCAGGCTGGGACCCTGAGGCACTTTCGAGTCCGTCACCATCCTGCCCACCGACGCCAGCTTTGCACAGGCCCGTGGTCCAGACCAGGGGCCCAGACACGGTTCCCGGGACCCTCTCCCCAAACCTGGACACAGGCTTCTCCGCTGTCCAGCGACCGCCCGTCATACGGGGAACAGAGCACAACGGGGCCGCCGCACCGCGATAGCTTATCATAACTTCCGGAACGCTAAATCCTACGGCTAAAAAAGAGCACGTCTCTTCGAATTCAGGAACCAGAATCGAAGCCTTCGAATAAATACGTTGCTGCTTGTAAAGCCCCTACCCTTTGGTTACCTCTAGACACACAGGATTACGAACGTTAAAAAGTGCGATTAGCTTTCCCAGTTACAAAGGAGCCAGCAGTCCGCGCGGGACGGCAGGCAGCCCGCTGCTGTGAGGTCGGGTGTCCAGTGGGAGTCACGAGGGCGCTGTCAGGACATCTGATGGACTCACGCCGGGCAGGCTTCTCCCGCCGCCCGCCGCTGCACGCTCCCGGCTATGGCGGGCGAGGCTGGGGGAGGCCGGCGGTGGGGATGGGTCCCGGCCCAGGGCGCGGCGGCCGGGCCTCGCTCCCCTCTCCGCAGCTGCGGAGCGGCGGCTCCTCAGTACATGTCGCGGTAGATCTCCTGCAGCAGCGGGTGCAGCGCGGCGTCCGCCTCGGTCCTCTTGATGACCTGCACCAGCTGCGCGTGCTCCGTGACCAGCTGCCGCAGGTCTGCCATCTTCTGCAGGAGCTTGGGGAAGAGGAAGGCGGCGTCGGGGTGGTTGCCCTGCAGGTGCAGCCGGAGCACGTGCACGATGCCCTCCTGCATCTTCTCGATCTGTCCCACATGCAGGAGGCCCGGGCGATCTGTCCCCAAAGGAGAGAGAGAGGGCTGAGTTGATGGGCACCATGGCGACGCCCAAGACACCAGCTCCCTTCCTGCCAGGCCTTTCTCCCTTGAAGTGTCGGGCTTCAGACACTGTAGACCTGACCACAAGAGACCAGAGTGGGCCTGGCTGGTGTGGCTCAGCGGACAGAGCGTCAGCCTGTGGACCCAAGGGTCCCGGGTTCGATTCCGTTCAAGGGCACGCACCTCGGTTGCGAGCTCCTCCCCGGCCCGGGCCCTGGTCAGGGCTCCTGCGGGAGGCAACCAATCAATGTGCTTCTCTCGCAGCCATGTTTCTCTCTGTCTTTCCCTCTCTCTCCCACTCTCCCTAAAACCAATGGAAACATATCCTCGGGTGAGGATTAACAACAAAACAAAACAAAACAACAACCAGAGGTTGAATGAAGCACAGGAGGAAACACGGATAGAGACGACTTGAGGTGTGAGGCCTGGAGCAGCACGGCTGCCGTCAGAGGCGTTTCTGTCTAAACGTTGAGGGAGTTCACGCTGACAGGACGGTGAGGGGGGCGGGAGGAGCCAGTACAGCCGTTTATGACGTCACACGCACTGCCCCTCACCCTGCTGTGGCCACGGCGGCCGCCCAGCAGGCGTGTCCACCGCACAGCCACCGCGCGGAGTGCGGTGCTGAGTCCCAGGCCTCACCCGAGACAGGAGGCTTCCAGCCCCACCGTGACCCGCGGGACCGCCTGGTGCCGGTCCTCGCTGACTGAAACGTGGTGCGGCGCACGCCAGTTGTCACATGACGCACCACACACTGCATGACATCACGACTGCCAACCAGACCTGACATGCTACTGTAGGGCTATGTGACGTGCTAATTACAAGAACATATACCGGTATTTACATGTCATAACTGTAACCAGAGCACACATAATGGACAGCACGAATTCACGCACAATATATGCGGTGCCGTGTTGGTGTAACTCACTTGCTTCTGGTTGGTGGCAATATGGGGGCCCAGGCCCCCCCTTTCCCCCCTCCAGTGCCTGCTCCACGACGGCACCACCCACATCCCGTCGGACCTACCGCTGGCCCCCGCCCCAGGGGAGTCTGTGAGTGCCAGGGAGCAGATGGCGCCGCTGACTCACCTCCGCAGCAGATGATGGCCGCCACGAACAGGGCGATGTCGCTGTCGTCCAGCTCCAAGGCGTTGAACTTCATGGCGAAGTCGAACTTGGGCTCCATGATGTCACAGAAGGGCTTGCGCAGGCTCTTGAGGAACTCGCGGGTGATGAAGCCGCTGCCGCAGGCCACCAGCATGCCGTCCTTGTTCATGACGGACGCCAGCATGGCGAAGATGGCCTCGTACACGCCGTACTTGAGGAGCGTGACCTGGTCGTTGAGGTCCAGGCCCGCGAAGCCGGGGATGGCCTTGGCGAACTCTGTGAGCTCCGTCACGGTCTCCACGGACGTGCACTGGCAGCAGTGGAAGATGCGCACCTCCGCCTCCTTGTTCTGGATGCCGTTGGCCACCAGCTTGGCCACCAGCGTCTTCTCGGCCATGCACAGCGTCTCCATGTCATGGATGACAAAGGGCTGCAAGGAAAGCAGGGCCCAGTCAGGCGACCGGCGACACCCGTCCTCCTGCCATGCACCCCGATCGCTGGGAGAGCCGCGGTGGGTACAGAGCATGGTCCCCGTCCTTAAAGAACCTCAGCGGGGACGAGGGGACCTCAACGGAGAGCCAGCAGCAGGGTCAGTGGGACACGCGTCACAGCCTGACCCGGGGGAAAGGGGGTGACACTGCTCAGAAAGTGAGGTACGGACCTTGGCACAAAAGCTAACGAGACAGTATTGGCAAAGCGCTTTCACTGTGTTAGAACCTTCTCCGGATCCTGACGGCTCCTGCAGCCGCCGGTTACAGCCCTGCCCGGTGGTACCGCCCGTGGACTTCACAGAAGCGATCTGACGCCAGAACACACAACTCAGAAGGTCAGCTTTCATGGGAGATAAGCAAACAAGCCTGTCAGAGCCCGGCTCTGGGGTAACGGGAAAGCGAAGGGGCACGGGACTGACCCTTTCCTGTCAGAGCCCCAACCCTGGACCAGCTGACAAGCCCCATGGCACAGGCCACACGCCCCCCGGCCATTCCCTCCTAAACCCCCGGGGCCTGCCCTCTCTAAAGACCTGGTGGAGGTGCCCGGCCGGCCTGGCTCCATGGTTGAGCGTCGACCTGTGAACCAGAGGGTCACAGTTTGATTCTGCTCAGGGCACAGGCCCGGGTTGTGGCTCAATCCCCAGCAGGAGGCAGCCGATCCATGATTCTCTCTCATCATCGAGGTTTCTCTCTCTCTCCCTCTCTCTTCCTCTCTGAAGTCGAGCAATATATATATATTTATATGTTTTAAAAAAAAGCTACAGAGCAACTGGAGCTAAAACACCTGGAAACTTGCCCAACTTCCACATTGGTGGTGAGACTGTTTAAAAACCCACGCAGCTGAGCCTTCCCTTCGGAACCTGCCCTTGATGCTCAGGTCTGAGTCCGCTCACGTCTGACATCAGAGGTGGCCGTTCCCAACGAGTCAGCCCTCGTCAGGGTGTGAGCAGCGTGGGGCAGACAGCGCCCGGTCTCCGCCAGCGCCCCGCCAAGACCCACATGCTGTCTCTGCTCACGCCCCACACCATCCTATGTGTGTGACGATGTCACTTAGGACAACCCAGCCCCAAAGGACAGTGAAATGGCATTTCCTGTGGAAAGCGAGGCAGCGCCATCTTTTAGGGAACATCTGTGAGTTGTGGCAGGATCGCTCTGGATGGAATTAGTTCATGACTTCTGGTTGGGTTTCACTACACATTTCTAGGAATGCTATAAAATACTAGGTCTGTTTTTCAATCCAGGGACAACTTAAGTCGCATGCGTATTCCCACCGAGCAGGAGGAAGGCCCGGCGTGGCGCCAGGCAGCCGTCCGAGGGCCGCGCGGTCCTGGGGTGCCGGGAGCCTCGCCAGGCGCCGCGATGTGGAGAATGACGGGGGAACTCCTTCCCCAACTAGTTTCAGAGCGCGTTCTCAGCTACATGTCAAGAGGTCGTCTCCTTGCTTCACTTTTTATTTTTTAAAATTATTTTTTCAACATATTTTTATTGATTTCAGAGATGAAGGGAGAGGGAGATAGAAACATTGATGATGAGAGAGAATCATCGTTCAGCTGCCTTCTGCACGCCCCACACTGGGGATCTAAGCCCGCAACCCAGGCATGCGCCCTGACCTGGAATTGAACGGGTGACCTCCATGGGTCAATGCTCAACATTGATGTCTGTCTCTCTCCCTCACTCTCTCAAATCAATAAAAACATATTTTTTTTAAAAGAGTAAAGATAAGTTTTAAGTTTCCTTTAAGTTCTGAAAATCCCAGGGAGAGCGAAGATGTCAGAGACCTAAGACGACGTGAAGGAATCAGGGCGTCGGTTCCTCTACCTCGGGCCGCACTCACTAGTCACCTCCAGGACGGAAATGCAAAGGGAAAAGGCTGCCCGGGTGGCTCAGCTGGTTCGCTGTCGTCCCGATACACCCAGGCTGCGGTTCAGTCCCCGGGCAGGGCACCACAAGGCAACCGATGAATGCATGAATACGTGCAACAACTCCCCTCTCTCTCCCCTCCCTCCTTCCCTCTCTCTAAAAGCAATTTAAAAACATTTTAAAGGTTATTTTGCTTTAACCCTTGTGACCCAGAGAGGGTCTAATTTGCAGGCGCCCCTGGCTGCTGGGCGTGGCTGTGGCTTAACAGCTGCCTGAACCCTCCTCAACACCTCAGCCCCTTTAATGGGAGAGCCCATGGGAATTAAAAGGCTCCGTAAGAAAAGAGGTTTGGTTTGTTCATGAAAGCCAGGAGCTTGGGAGATACTTTCCTTTCCTGTGACTGCAACTTCCAGCTTGTGATTCCCAAGGAGGCGGCTTCAAGCGACTCATGAGCACCCATGGGACCCGAGCCCTGAGCTCCGAGGGAAAGGCCAACGTCTTCATCTGCCAACCTCGCCGCCCCCTCTCTGAGGGCAGCTCGGAGGAGAGCTCTGCAGCAGAGGTGACGAGGTTGTGGAGGGGGCGGAGCAGCAGGATGCGGGCTGGCAGGGGAGGCGGTGCGGGAGGGGGGGTCCCCAGGGGCACTCACAGAGGCTCCTGAGGAGGCAGAGGCCAGAACTGCCCACAACAGTGCAGTGCCTGTCAGCACAGGCCCTTCTAAGCCCTTGGGTGCCCCACCTTCTCATTGAAGAAAAGCAGGTGTGGGGGCCCAAGAGGAGGCAGCGTTAGTGTGGGAGAACGCCTGCAGGAACATATGTGGGTGGGAAGTACAGTGGGGCCTTGACTTACGAGAATAATTCATTCTGTGACGGAGCTCATAACTCAAATTACTCGTATGTCAAATCACTGTGACGTTCGCTGCGCCAACTAGCGGTGGGGTGTCTGAAGCTGGCTCGTAACCCGAATTTTTTTGAGCTCGCAATTCAAAGCAAAAAATCGGCCGAGAGACGGCTCATATCTCGAAAAACTCGTTAGTCGGGACACTCGTAAGTCAAGGCCCCACTGTAAATGCTTTCATTTTATGGCATTAAAATGGGGATTTTTCAAAATGCCCTTCAGAAACAGCCCTGAATCTGGTAGCTACTAACTAGACGTGTGTGTGTGTGTGTGTGTGCACGCGCGCGCCAATTACACAGTCATTCTAAGAACGTGGTCGCTGGGAGCTGTGTGTGCACCAATTACACACTCATTCTAAGAACATGGTCGCTGGGAGCTGTGTGTGACAATTACACACTAATTCTAAACGTGGTCGCTGGGAGCTGTGTGTGACAATTACACACTCATTCTAAGAANCTCGCAATTCAAAGCAAAAAATCGGCCGAGAGACGGCTCATATCTCGAAAAACTCGTTAGTCGGGACACTCGTAAGTCAAGGCCCCACTGTAAATGCTTTCATTTTATGGCATTAAAATGGGGATTTTTCAAAATGCCCTTCAGAAACAGCCCTGAATCTGGTAGCTACTAACTAGACGTGTGTGTGTGTGTGTGTGTGTGTGTGTGTGTGTGTGTGCACGCGCGCGCCAATTACACAGTCATTCTAAGAACGTGGTCGCTGGGAGCTGTGTGTGCACCAATTACACACTCATTCTAAGAACATGGTCGCTGGGAGCTGTGTGTGACAATTACACACTAATTCTAAACGTGGTCGCTGGGAGCTGTGTGTGACAATTACACACTCATTCTAAGAACGTGGTCGTTGGGAGCTGTGAGTGTGCCAATTACACACTCATTCTAAGAACGTGGTCGCTGGGAGCTGTGAGTGTGCCAATTACTTACTCATTCTAAGAACGTGGTTGCTGGGAGCTGTGAGTGTGCCAATTACACAGTCATTCTAAGAATGTGGTCGCTGGGAGCTGTGTGTGACAATTACACACTCATTCTAAGAACGTGGTCGCTGGGAGCTGTGAGTGTGCCAATTACTCATTCTAAGAACGTGGTTGCTGGGAGCTGTGAGTGTGCCAATTACACACTCATTCTAAGAACGTGGTCGCTGCTGGGAGCTGTGTGTGACAATTACACACTCATTCTAAGAATGTGGTGGCTGGGAGCTCGCAGCAGATCAAAGCCAAGGACAGAGTGTGAGCGACACGTTAGCGTCTCTGACTGAAGCGTCCCCCTGCCCTGGCCCCCGGGCCTCGGGGTAGATGTTTTCCCACCACCTAAGGCCTGTTTCCAGCCCTTCCTGCACCCAGGCTGACACCGGCCAGGGGACCGCGGACGCGGAGACCACGCAGCCGACACCCACCGGGTTGCTGGTGGCCTTGCCAGCCAGGATGCCGCGGGCCTTGGCCTTGTTCATGTTGAAGTTCCGCAGGTAGGCCTCGTAGATGCGCCTGGCCAGGGACCTGAGGTCCTCAGTTTGCGAATCGTCCACGTCGTGGTCACACGTGAGGATTTCTGCTTTCAGTTTCGCTTTTTCGGATCTTGGCATTCGTCCAAAACGAATTGCTGGGGGAGGGGGGGCGGGGATGAAATGACGGGAACAAACAGAAGTGAGCATTTGGCGAGAAGGGCTGACCGCGGCACAGAACGTTCGCGCGGGAATTAAACTCGGAACGAAAACTGACAGGAAAGGTCAGAGCCGCCTCTCGGCCCCACTCCACTTTCTGCTTTGGAGATGAAAGTAAAACTCAGGCCAAAACCGGTTTGGCTCAGTGGATAGAGCGTCGGCCTGCGGACTGAAGGGTCCCAGGTTCGATTCCGGTCAAGGGCATGTACCTGGGTTGTGGGCACATCCCCAGTGGGAGGTGTGCAGGAGGCAGCTGATCGATGTTTCTAACTCTCTATCTCTCTCCCTTCCTCTCTGTAAAAAATCAATAAAATATATTAAAAAAAAAAAGAAAGTAAAACTCAGGCTCCATGGGTCCCGCCCCTTTTCAAAAGGTTAAAATAGCCCGGCCAGGGTGGCTCAGTGGTTGAACATCGACCTGTGAACCAGGAGGTCACGGTTAGATTCCCGGTCGGGGCACATGCCTTGGGTTGTGGGCGTGCAGGAAGCAGCTGATCAATAATTCTCTCTCATCACTGATGTTTCTCTCTCTCTCTCCGTGAACTCTCTTTCTCTCTGAACTCACTAAAGTTATCTATTTAAAAAAAAAATTCAAGGTTAAAATAAAAGGCAACAGCATGAATCGTGGCTTTGGTAGGACGGGCTCACGGCTGTGTCATCGGTCTGTGATTCAGGAGATGAAGCTGAGCCTGGGAGTGCGTTTATACCGCTCCTTTTCCTTTTTCCAGAAGGTAGGCTGCAACTTCTATGAATTTGTTATTTTATTTTTTTAATGTTTATATTGATTTCAGAGAGAGGAAGGGAGAGGGAGAGAGAGAGAGAGAATCATGGATCTGCTGCCTCCTGCACGCCCCCCCCACTGGGAATGGAGCCCGCAACCCGGGCATGTGCCTGACAGGGAGTCGAACCGTGACCTCCTGGTTCATGGGTCCACACTCAACCTCTGAGCACACTGGTAGGGCTGAACTCGTTATTTTAAATTCACTTTCACATAATAACTGGCATGTTCTAAAATGAGAATAGGCTTTAATGCAATTAAACTCACAACAGGGTAGGATGCTTACAATGGCACACACTTCCTACGTGTGATAACCTTACGGTGCTGTCTACCATCGGTGACTTACAATCGGTTTAAAGTCTCACATCACCGAGTCTCAGCGTCTGACGCTTCTAACAGTGACTCCCGCGCTGGGCTGGCCGCAGCTACCTGAGGCGCTTCCTGTCTCAGGCATTCACGGCTGCGGCATGACCCGGGCATTGTCCAGGCTGCGGCATGACCCGGGCATTGTCCAGGCTGCGGCATGACCCGGGCATTGTCCAGGCTGCGGCATGACCTGGGCATTCACGGCTGCGGCACATGCTTTCCTTCCGCCGGAGCCCGGAGAGGGAGCGGCCCGGGCTGGGAACAGCGCCGGCGACCTTACCTACCGTTATGGGACATCCCGACCGAAAGGCACTTGTGGAAGCGGCAGTACTGGCACTTGTTCCGGTTCTTCTTCTGGATCTTGCAGCTCCGGTCACACTTGTCGTACGCCAGCTTCAGGCGGATGGTTCGCCGGAAGAACCCCTGTGGGATGCGCGGGACGTGAAGTGGACGTCAAGGCTTCAGCCGCACCCCTGTTCACACATTACCTCTCCCCTGTTCACACATTACCTCCTTCCTGTTCACGCATTTCCCTGTTCACACATTACCTCTCCCCTGTTCACACATTACCTCCTTCCTGTTCACGCATTACCTCTCCCCTGTTCGCGCGTTACCTCTCCCCTGTTCACGCGTTACCTCTCCCCTGTTCACGCGTTACCTCTCCCCTGTTCACGCATTACATTACCTCTCCCCTGTTCACGCATTACATTACCTCTCCCCTGTTCACGCATTACA
>JAWPEG010064503.1:207685491-207739602 GCA_035771395.1 Myotis vivesi | reverse complement strand
CCCCCCCCCCCCCCCCCCCCCCCCCCCCCCCCCCCCCCCCTTGTCGCTCTTAACGCAGGAAGCAGGAGCTGGCTCATGTACACGTCCAGGTTTAAAAAGGAGCAGCCAAGCAGGCGTGGCTCAGTGTCGACCTAGGAACCGGGAGGTCACAGTTCGATTCCCGGTCAGGGCATGTGCCCGGGTTGTGGGCTCGATCCCCAGTGGGGGGCGTGCAGGAGGCAGCCAATCCATGATTCTCTCTCATCATTGATGTTTCTCTCTCTCTCCCTCTCCCTTCCTCTCTGAAATCAATAAAAAAATATATATATTTTTAAAAGGAGCCATTTTTATCACACTAGGGGTGTCTGTTTTCAGGGAATACAGGAGGGGCAAAAGCAGAGCTACAGCCGTCGCATGAAAGATGTCACTGTCGCCGCAGGAGATGCGACACTACCCCCCTCCCCCACCCATAAAGGCACCTTTTCTCGGCGGAGAAACAGGCTCTCCCGGAGCCGCACACTCACCCGTGATGACGGAGCCCTCGGACCCGGGGCCGCTGCCTAAGTACTGGTAGTCGGTGAAGCTGAAGCTTCCGGAGCTGTCCTCCCCGAGGGACTGGGACATGTCCTGGATGCTGCCCATTTCCTGCAGGAACTCTTCCGAGAGCGGGCTCTCCAGGTCATCGGCCTCGAGGGGGAAGAGGGAGCCGATCGGGCTCTCGGTGTCCACCATCCTGCCCGGCGGTGCCGGCCGCCCGGCCCGGGCCGACCCGCTGCGAGGAGCTGGAGGAGAGAGAAGCGGCTGGTGAGACTGACCCGAGGGACGCAGCGTCCGCTCACGGAAATGTCACTTGCCAAGGAAGGCACCCTGGACCTGGCTCCACACACTGACGGGCGGACCACCTTGCCTCTGCTCCAGCCTTTTTTTTTTTTTTTATGTTTTTATTGATTTTTTTAGAGAGAGAGGAAGGGAGAGGGAGAGAGAGATAGAAACATCAATGATGAGAGACTCATGGATCAGCTGCCTCCTGCACGCCCCACACTGGGGACCGAGCCCGCAACCCGGGCCTGTGCCCTGACCAGGAATCAAATCATAACCTCCTGGTTCACAGGTCGACGCTCCACCATGAGCCGCGCCGGCCGGCAGAACTGGACTTCCTGCACTGCTTCTGGAAAAGCTCTCCCAGCTTCGTAAAGGGCTATGGTGGGAGGGGGGCATCGGGGGGAGCTGGGCTGTGTCTCACTTGGGTCCCGGCTTGAGTCTGGACAAGCTAAGAAAATGAAAATCTTTAAACACAAAATGTTTAAGGCACCTTTGCCAACCGGCCAGGAATCAGTCATTCATCACTAGTCACACCGCGTGCTGAGCTCAAGCCGAGGCGGCCGAGGAGGCGGCGGCGGACACAAAGTCCCTGCTCTCCCGGAACACAGACGGTGAGCAAATAAACACATACGTGGACGGCAGGTCGGAGGGACACGGTGACGCAGGAGGACAGACGGGAAACGGACTCTGGTCCACACGGGCGCCTGGGGGCGGCCGCCGAGGGCACAGTGAGAGCTGAGGAAGGCGGGGTGAGCTGTGGAGGGGTCAGGGGACAGTGGCCCAGCAAATCGACAGCCAGTGCCAAGGCCCAGGGGGGAAGCAGCGGGTCGGGGCCTGCTGGACACAGGCAGGCCAGTGGGCTGAGGCTGGGGCCCGGGGACAGCGGGAGGGACAGGCTGGCGGTCAGCACAGCATGACAGGCCCTCCGGCACCCTCGGTCAGCCACGTGGGCACGCCCAAGAAATGCTTGTGCAGCAACAGACACGTCGGAGTTTGAAAAAATCTAAGTAGGCAAGTCCCCGACAAAGCCAGACAGGTTCAACTCACAAGCGAAGGGACGTTCTCCCGTGGGCACTGCAGGGGCTGAGCAGTGTCCCCCGATCCGTGTGCTGGGGTCCAGCCCGGCCCCAGAACGTGGCTGGATTGGAGATGAGGAGGCGGCGGCGAGATTAAAGGTCTTCCGCGTGGACCCCGACTAATCTGACCGGTGTGCTTAGGAGGAGAGGGGATCGGACTCACAGAGAACCCGGAGATGTGGGCGGGCAACGAGGTCGCCGCCTGCAAGCCACGGAGAGGCCTCCGGAGACACCAGACCGCTGACTCTCGGGTCTCGGACTCCGGGCCTCCGGCCGGGAAGAAGGAGCTGCCTGCTGTCCGAGCCGCCGGCCCCGTGGTCCTCTGTTATGGTGCCGAGCAGAGGAACACGGGTACAAAGTCGAACAGCGTGTCTCCCGGGCCGGCCGGCCAGCCCTCTGCTCAAACACTGAAGCCACGCCCTGTGCCCTCCAGACCGACGGCCCATCATCTCGGCACCTCTGGCCTGTGCACCTGTCTCCAGCCGGACCTCGCCAGCGCCCCCGCCCCCTGTGCCCACGACGACCAGTCGCCCTGGCTGGGGACGCCCAGACCTCGCCGACTCCACCCACCTCTGCGCCCTCACAGCGTCCAGTGCGGACACTTGTCCAGCCGGGAGTGCCAGAGCACCAGGGGCTGGTCTTTGACTAACGTGACAAGGTGAGGCTCCCGGCCACTGTATCTCGGGAGTTTGGATGTTTTGAGTTCTCATCATTTCATTTTCAATTGCGTTTTTTTAAAAAAACGTATTTTATTGATTTTTTACAGAGAGGAAGGGAGAGGGATAGAGAGTCAGAAACATTGATGAGAGAGAAACATCGATCAGCTGCCTCCTGCACACCCCCCACTAGGGATGTGCCCGCAACCAAGGTACATGCCCTTGACCGGAATCGAACCTGGGACCCTTCAGTCCACAGGCTGACGCTCTATCCACTGAGCCAAACTGGTTAGGGCTCAATTGCTTTTTAAAAAATATATATTTTTTATTGATTTCAGAGAGGAAATGAGAGGGAGAGAGAGAGAAACAAACGTCAATGATGAGAGAGAATCATGGATCGGCTGCCTCCTGCACGCCCCACACTGGGGATCGAGCCCGCAACCTGGGCCTGTGCCCCGACCGGGAACCAAACTGTGACGTCCTGGTTCACAAGTTGATGCTCAACCACTGCGCCACACTGGCCAGAATCAGTTGCTTTTTATTTTTTTGTGAATCCTCACCTGAGGATATTTTTTCCATTGATTTTTAGAGAGAGTGGAAGGGGGTGGGAGGAAAGAGAGAGAAACATGGATGTGAGAGAGACACATCCATTGGCTGCCTCCTGCATGCGCCCGACTGGGGCTGGGGTCAAACCTGCAACCCAGGATTATGCCCTTGACTGGGAATCGAACCCAAGACCCTTCAGTGTGTGGGTCCATGCTCTAATCCCTGAGCCATACCAGCCAGGGCTACTTTCTGTTGCTTTTTAAAAATATATATATTTTTATTAATTTCTGAGAGGGAGAGAGAGATAGAAACATCAGTGATGAGAGAGAATCATTGATCGGCTGCCTCCTGCACATCCCCAACTGGGGACCGAGCCCACAACCTGGACATGTGGCCTTGACCAGAATCAAACCTGGGACCCTTCTGTCTGCAGGCCGACGCTCTATCCACTGAGCCACACCAGCCAGGGCTCTGTGGCTTTGAAAGCCCACCCGAGGTTCAGCTAGAGACGCGTGGGCCTCACTGTGGAAGAAGCGCCAGACAGAAACCCCGGGCAGAGCGGCCACGCCGTCCTGGCCGGCTTTCCACACGTCCCTGAGAATCTGCTCCGGCCCCCGGGCTTCCGGAGAGAGCAGGTAGGGCCCAGGTAAGAGCAGAGCATGGCTCACCGCCACGCCTCCCCGAGCTCCGGCCTGTCCTGGGCCCCGGCTCCCCTGGGGCGCAAAAACATCCCAGGGCCGCCCGCTCTGCGTCTACCATCCGGAGCGCGCCCCTGCCTGTGCTCGGGGCACACCGGCCCGGCCCTGGGTCCCGGGCCAGCGCTTGGGAGGCACCAAGCAGCGCGACACAGGACGGCTTTCTCAGCGGCGCCGGGCGGCCCAGGATGCAGCCCAGTAGCTGGAGAAGAATCCTGAATGCAAATGGGGCTGAACTGGGCCGCGGCCCAGCATGGAGCTCTCCCAGCCCAGGGCCGTGAAGGGGGCGCTGGGAGAGCTGGCCGCGGCCCGGTCCCGGCAAAGGTGAGCGTTCTGCCCCAGCACTCCTGCCATGACCGAGGCCCAGGGCTCCCCGCCTGTTTCCTGAGCCGCCACGGCCACGTCAGGGCCGCCTCCTGCGCCTCCGGAACGCAGTGTGGACCTCTGAAGTGCTGCCGTGGGTCTTAGTGACCGAACACTGACCCACCAAAGAGTTCCTCTGAGAACCACCAAGCAGGGCATGCAGAACTACAGAGCATCAAACAAAGGAAACAGCCCTGGCCTGGCGGTGCGGCTCAGTGGACAGAGTGTCGGCCTGCGGACCCAAGGGTCCCGGGTTCGATCCGGGTAAAGGGCACGTACCTCAGTTGCAGGCTCCTCCCTGGCCCAGGCCCTGGTCGGGGCTTGTGCAGGAGGCAACCAATCGACGTGTCTCCCTCACATCGATGTTCCTCTCTGTCTTTCCCTCTCTCTTCCATTCTCCCTAAAAATCAATGGGAAAATGTCCTCGGGTGAGGATTAACAAAACAAAGCAAAAAAGGGAAATGGAAAGAAAGGGGGAGAGAGAGAGAGAGAGAGAAGGAAAGAGAGAGAGACAGACTGATTCCCGCTCTCTGTCCCCTAAGCACAGGGAAGGTGAACACAGGGGACGTACTTAACATCGAGGGGTCACCTTTCACACGGAGGCGTCTGCTGTTGGGAAGATCAGGCCCATGGGCTGCAGCCAAGGAGGCGGGGGCAGCCTCCGCTGGTTCCCACGCAGCTCCAGGCTGGGAGCGCCCCGATTGGCCGGGGTCCACGTCCGTCTCCACTGGGCGGTGCGCTGCGTTCCCAGGGGCGGGAATGTTTTGCGAATTGTGTCAGCTCACGTCCAGGACAATCCCCGCGAGGCAGCGGGCGTTGGGCTCCTGGCGCTGCACCGCGCCTGGCACAGAGGCGCCCAGCAGTGCCTGCGCCACCAGAACCAGGCGAAGGTCTGCCTGCGACTCACCCAGACGCGCCCTGGATCACCTTCCAAAGACAACAGAGTGAGAGGGCGCCCGGAGCAGAAGTCAGCGTCCACCTCGGGAAGGCGGTCAGACACCGGCAGGGTGACCGTCACGTGGCGGGGATTGAAAAACAAAGCATTCGAGGGGGCAGAGGGCGGGGATCCAAGTCTAACAGCGAGGCAGGTCCCGCCTCGGCAGGGATGGGGCAGAGGTGACGCCGATTAACACCGACTAACACCTCTATCCGCGGGGAGAGGCCTGTTCCACGGCCCGGGCTCGGGACCGCACACACAGGCGTCACCACAGGCCCTGCGCAGAGGCGGGCACGGTTCTCAGGCAGGCAGCGCAGAGAGAGAAGCTGGGAAGGCTCGGTGGTAAAGGAAGTGAGGAGCTTTGAAGAAAGGAAGGCAGTTTCATCCTCTGGTTGTAAAAGACCAGGGGTGGGGAGCGTCCAGCCCGCGGGCCTCATTCGGTCTGGCCCTGCCACGGCATCAGGGGTGAGTGAATGAGATGTTTAACCACATAGAGCAGGCGAACGAGTAAGGTGGTACTGGGTATGGCCGGGATGATGTTATAAATACCCACATGGCCCCGGGCGGAAAAGGCTCCCCACCCCTAGACCAGAAGACGGAGAGAGCCCCCAGGGCCGGCTCCGTGGGCGGCACCGCCTCTGCCCACTCTGTCTCCCCACGGGAGCTTCCTGGGACCCCAAAGGCTTTTATGAAATTAAATGTTAAGCCCTGGCCGGTTTGGCTCAGTGGATAGAGCGTCGGCCTGCGGACTGAAGGGTCCCATCGATTCTGGTCAAGGGCATGTACCTTGGTTGCAGGCACATCCCTGGTGGGGTGTGTGCAGGAGGCAGCTGGTCGATGTTTCTAACTCTCTATCCCTCTCCCTTCCTCTCTGTAAAAAATCAATAAAATATATATATTTTTTAAAATGTTCAATAACCGCTCGGCACTGTCCCAGCTGTGGAGCCTGCTCTGCGTCTGCGACCCGACACCCGGGAGAAGGACAGATGCCACGGGACACGGACGTTCACAGTCAGATCCCGCATTTCGCTCACAGGTCAGGTAAAGGTCACAGTCGTTAGCACTTGCTCCGCTCCTGTGGCTCTAGTTTCCTGTCCTGTAAACCCTGTGGGATTGTCACCTCGCAGCTCGGCAGTGCCGTCTCATAGAAACCGCTGCTTTGCCACGCTGGCCCGGGAGACCTCGCCGGCGGATGGGGGGCCGAGGCGGGTGTCTGTGCGAGAGGACGTGTGCGGGGCAGGCAGGACGGCTTGCACCGAAGCACTTTCCTGCCGCTCTCACCGCGGCCGTGTCCCAGTCCTGATGCTTCTCCGGGTGCGTCTCAGACATTAGGCTTAAGACTTAGAAGCCTTGTAGCTTAATGTGCTGGCCTAGGGTTTAAAGGAACATTTCAGCATACACAAAAAAATGCCAAACGGCCCCTGTGCCCTCGCCGGGCACCAGGAATTCGCGGAACCTGATTAATCATTACCACCGCCCAATGATTAACAGGCTCACAGACTGCAGAAACGGCGACGAGACACATGGAAAACAGAAGGGATGCCATGTGTGAGTGAGTCACACCAGGCGCGTCCTGGACTCTGCGCCCAGCACGAGAGCCTGGCCACGATACCTAGAACCTTCCCGGCCATGCCCGAGGCGCTGACATGCTGTCGGAAGAACCTGGCACGTGGAGATGGGTGACAAGCCGGAATGGCACAGGAGAGGAGTGGACAGCCCCTGTCCCTTTATCTAAATGTGCAAAAAGCATGTTCCCAGGAACACGCCCGCCGTCCGCACGGGCCCTGCCCTGGGATGTGTCCTTCCTTCCCCACCGCGCTCTCCCTCCTCCTGAGAGCGGCTCAGTGCGCTAAATCCCGCAGCGATCGCTCTGCGGAGGTGACAGGGGACCCAGAGGAAGCCGCCACTGTCGGTCCCAGTGAAATGCGAGTGCGCTAAGCTTGTCCCAGATTACGTCGGTGGAGGTGAGATTCACATTTAACGGGAGCACGGCCCGTATAGACGACACCCCAGCAATGCGGGAGGCAGGGGGGGGTACCGCCGAGCGTTTGCCAGGCACGTGACAGAGAAGCAACGGAGGACCAGGGCCTGGCCAGCGACCCAGCGGGATGACACCCCAGAACGAGGAAGGCCCCACGGGCTTTGGCGGAAACGGGTCAGACAAGCGATGGGCTGGGCCTTCGTTTTGGGTGAAGCTGATGGTCACCGTTGGGACCGTCAGGCCAGGAGGGAGCGTCCCACCCAACAGAACACACCCCTCTCCGTGGGCAGAGGAGGCCTGCGCTCGCAACAAAAGCAGTGCCCGCCGCCGCCAGGGAGCAGATGGGCGGGCGCCTGAGCCCTGACTGTGCCCAACACGAGCACCACCTGCCCGGCACCTACCATCACGAGAGTAAAAAGACAACTCATCGAATGGGAGGAGAGACTTGCAAATTATACATCGGACAAGAGACCTGCATTCAGAGCCTGTGAAGAACTCTCGCAGCTCCGCACCAAAAAGGCAAGCATCCCGATTAGAAACCCGGCGGAGGATTCGCACAGATGTTCTCCACAGGAGACCTACCCACGGCCACGGGCACGGGAAACCACGCTCAGTCCGCCACTTGGGAGATGCGCGTCAAAACCACCGCGAGACACCGGCGTCCACCGCCAGGATGGCGGGAGCCCACGGACAGGCAGTAACCAGAGCTGGCAAAGACGTGGAGGGAAACGGAGTCTCCCATGTGGCCGGCGAGACGAAGAAGACGGAGCCATTTGCAGAACGGCCGGCAGCTCCTCAGAAAGGTCACACAGTCACCCTGGGGCACAGCAATCCTACTGCGGTGGGGACGGAGCACACGTCCTTCCCATGAGCGCTCACAGCCGCACGCTGCATCACAGCCGAACAGCCAGAGCCACCAGGTGTGCCAGCAGAGATGGGAAGATAAAGTGTGCGACTTCCACACAATATATATACATACATATACACATAATACATGTCCATACATATATATATATATATATATATATATATATATATCTATAATAGAAGCGTAATATGCTAATTAGACCGGACAGCCAGACGACCTTCCAGACGACCTTCTGGACGACCTTCCGGATGAAGCCGGGGCTGCAAGGGCAAAGCCCCTTGTATGAATTTCGTGCATCGGGCCTCGAGTATATATATATAATATATTTTTATTGATTTCAGAGAGGAAGGGAGAGGGAGAGAGAGAGAAACATCAATGACGAGAGAGAATCATGGATCGGCTGCCTCCTGCACGCCCCTACCAGGGATTGAGCCCACAACCCCGGGCATCTGCCTTTGACCGGAATCAAACCCGGGACGCTATGTTCTGAGGCCGATGCTCTATCCACCAAGCCAAACCAGCTAGGGCTCCATACAATATTCTTGATGATGAAAGGAAATGAAGTCTTGATCGTTATGTTCAGTGAAAGAAGCCAGTCACAGAAGACCCCGTGCCACTTGAGTCCATTTACACGCAATGTCTAAGATTGGCGAATCAGACAGGAAGGAGACTGGCGGTCGCCTGGGCTGGGGCTAGAGGGCTGGGGTGTGTGGTTTCTCTCAGGGGCGATGAAAACATTCTAAACTGAGGCCGTGGCAGCGGTGGCTCGGCCCTGGGCGTCCAGCAGCCACAGGACTGTGCGCTGCAACCAGCGATGTACGGCGTGTCGACCACTTCTCCACAGGGACACTGAGCACAAAACCAGAGAGCCACACAAATGCTCACAGCAGCTTCATTCATCACGACCCCAAACCAGAGACCACCCCGATGCCCTCCGAGAGGCGAGGGGTCGAGCCAACTCGGGGCGTCCATACAACCAACGGCCTGGGGGGCTCACAGGGTGATGCTGAGTGAAAAACGCCAACCCCGAGGGCCCTACCCTGTGGTTCATTACGTAACTTTTTAAAATGTTTCTTCTTTACACGGATCTTTATTAATTTCAGAGAGGAAGGGGGAGAGAGAGAGAAAGAGAGACATCAATGATGAGAGAGAATCGTGGGTCGGCTGCCTCCTGCACGCCCCACACAGGATCGAGCCCGCAACCCGGGCCTGTGCCCTGACCGGGAATCGAACTGTGACCTCCTGGTTCACAGGCTGACACTCAACCGCTGAGCCACGCTGGCAGGGCCACAGCTTTCTTGAAGTGAGAAGGTGATGGACAGAGATCGAGTGGCCAGGGATAAGGAAGGGCTGGGGGAGGGCGGGCACCTGAGGGGCCACCGGGTGACGACCATGTTCTGTGTCCACGGCCCGAGCCCACGCCCTGGCTGGGATGTCGCGTCACTGTTCCGCAGGACGTCGCCGCCGGGGGAGCGGGGTGAAGGCCCGGGTCTCCCTGTATTAGTTCTCAGAGCTGCAGGTGAACCCACAATTTTCTCAAAACTGAAAAAGCTTCATTTAAAAACGTGCGAACAGGAGGTCAGTCGGGAGATACTTAAAAACAGCTGAGCCCTAACCAGTTTGGCTCAGTGGATAGAGCATCAGCCTGTGGACTGAAAGGTCCCAGGTTCGATTCTGCTCAAGGGCATGTACCTTGGTTGCGGGCATGACCCCAGTGGGAGGTGTGCAGGAGGCAGCTGATCAAAGTTTCTAACTATCTCTCTCCCTTCCTCTAAGAAATCAATAAAATATGTTTAAAAAAAAGAAAAAAAGAACAGCTGAGCTGCTCCTCATTCCCCCAGTTCACACGCGGCCACAGACGTGGCTCGGATCCAGATGTTGACACTGCCTTTGTGGCTCCGTTGTTTGCTTTTTAACTTTTTATTTGGAAGTAATTTCTCTTAAGTTGCAACACACACAATAGTACAAGGAACACCATCACCCCTTTACCCACATTCACTCATAATAGATATTCTACCCTTTGGCCTATCATTTGCGTTTTCTCTATAAGCAGGGAGCCCGTGTGTGTGTGTGTGTGTGTGTGTGTGTGTGTGTGTGTACGTCTGTGCTGTTGAGTAGGATATGCTCTCACACACACAGCCCCCTTGTCAGGTTCAGTAACCGTAACAGACATGCTGATCGCCCTCAGATCCGCCAGGGCCGGTCCTGCCCGGACAGCATGGCCCTCCGCCCGGGCCGGGCCAGGTGCTGCGCGTGCCCTCCTTCCTCCTCTCGTCTGAAACAGCCCACGGCGCTCCTGTGTTTCTCTGACACGAGACTTCAAGGACCCTGTCCACGCCCTCCCGTGTCCAAATGGGAGGTGGGAGCTGCTGGGTTCCGACCTGAGCACCTCGTTTCAGCGCTCGGCCTCGCTGTCAGGGGCCAGCGGGGACCGGCCCACGCCTTCCTGCTGGGAACAGAGGTTCCCAGCTCAACACGGCTCCACCCCATTCACCACGACCCAGGAAGGAACACGGAGCACCCAGTGAACAGGCAGTGAAAGAACAGAAGCAGGCCTGGCCGGTGTGGCTCAGCGGATAGCGTGTCAGCTGCAGACTGAAGGGTCCTGGGTGTGATTCCAGCCAAGGGCACAGGCCCGGGTTGCAGGCTTCGTCCCTAGTAGGGGGTATGCAGGAGGCAGCCGATCCATGATTCTCTCTCCTCATTGATGTTTCTCTCTCTCTCTCTCCCTCCCTCTCTGAAATCAATAAATACATTTTTAAAAAACAAACAGAAACAAAACCTCCTGCACGCTGATGCCAAGCAGCGCGATACAGTTCGGACGTTTAGTGACCGTCGCTAACAACACACCAGGCGGCTTCTGCGGTAGCCGCTCCTCTTGGGGGACAAGCCCATTTTTAAAGAAATGGGGAGCAGAAGCATCTGCCATTAAAGGAGTGAGCTCCCCGCTGCTCTCGGTGATACCGGGAGGGGCCCGGCGGGCTCTGCTCCGAGCCCCGCTGCAGGGGAGGATCGTCATGTTTCCGGGACTGACTTGCGCTCCCACTGGGCCGAGTGCGGAGCGTGGAGGGGCCTGTGGCCGCCACGGGCTTCAGTGCAGCAGGCACCCGGCCACCCTGCCAGCCGGGGCGTGTACGGGAAGCGAGAACAGCTGTCCAGCACGCCCTGGGGTGACCTTGGCCTCCCTCGGCGGCAGAGTGACAGCGTGGGGCCCTGTGGGCAGCCAGTTTGCTTTGAATAAATCTGTTTCCCTCTTAAGTCACTGGCATCCATCGGTCTCCACCTGGCACAGGGCATCACTGCCTCCCACCTGGACCCCTGCCCCCTCCCACCTGGACCCCTGCCCCCTCCCACCTGGACCCCTGCCCCCTCCCACCTGGACCCCTGCCCCCTCCCACCTGGACCCCGACCCCCTCCCACCTGGACCCCTGTCCCCTCCCACCTGGACCCCTGCCCCCTCCCACCTGGACCCCTGTCCCCTCCCACCTGGACCCCTGCCCCCTCCCACCTGGATCCCTACCCCCTCCCACCTGGACCCCGGCCACAGCCTCACCTGCTCTCCCCACCAGCTCTCCCCCGGAACAGCCTGAAGGACAGTCATCCCGCCCCCTCCTTAGGGGCCTCTCTGAACCACCTCAGTTCCAAATACCTGGACTTGCAGGTAAGGAAACAGACCAAGGATGACACCATCCAAGGTCACGTGGCTCCACGAAGGCCAGGCTGGACCACAGTATCCCTGTTTGTGCAGTGGGGTCCTCCTGTCACACCCCCACCAGCCCCGTCAGCCTGGAGACGCTCTGCAGCTCTGCCTGGCCCCTGACGACAGCCAGAGGGAGACTTCGCAGCTAAACCCAGCATGTCACATGTGTGTCACATGCGTGTCACTTCCCACCGAGCACCCGCCTTCCCAGGGCAGCTCTCACAGAGGACGGACACCCGGAGCCCTTGCAATGCCCCCCGGGCCTCCATGGTGACCAGCTGCCACCTCTCTCCTGGGACCTCCTGTCCTCTCCTCTCGGGACATTCTTCCGCAGTCACACTTCCCGGGCCCCTCCCAGGGCCACTGGCTGCCCGCTCGGCTCTGCCAGGACGCTCTCCAACCTGGTGTCGCAGCCACTCTCGGGCCTTTCAGTCGTCACCTTCTCGGAGGCCACCCTTCAGCTCCCCCACCCTCCGCGGGCACCTCACCAGCTCCCCCACCCTCCGCAGGCACCTCACCAGCTCCCCCACCCTCCGCAGGCACCCCCCCCCCACTTCACATCCTCAACACACCAGCCACGCACGGGGTCACCAGGCTCCCATCTGTCCCACCAGCTGTGGGAAAGGGAAGTGCTGTGCCCGAGTTGTGTCCCCACAAGGTCTGAGGGCGTCTGGACCCACCTCCCTCATTTCCCTGGGCAGACCCTGTATCCCGGCCAAAAGGGACGACTCAGCGTCGCCAACCGCCAACCACACGGCATGCCTTCCAGCCTCCACACTCCATCCCCTCCCTAGCCCCACACATTTCAGGGGAAGCCCAGGTACCACCGCCTCCGGGAAGCCTGCCCGGATCCACCCGGGGCAGGACCCTGTCCATCTGTGTCCCCACAGCTCACAGCACGGGTTCAGCCAGGCCTTTTCTGCCCACAGATCTCACTCCTTAACAAGAGTTCCTGCTGCCCACCCTCCACTCCCACACGGGCGGGTGTTCAGCAAATATCGACTGATTGAGTCTAGCACCCGTTCTGAGCACTGTTCCCTTTCTCACACAAAAACCCTCGCATTATTTAAATGAATGGACCTAAGCCCTGGCCGGTTTCGCTCAGTGGATAGAGCGTTGGCCTGCGGGTCCCGGGTTTGATTCCGGTCAAGAGCACGTACCTGAGTTGCAGGCTCCTCCCTGTCTGGGCCCTGGTTGGGGCATGTGCAAGAGGCAACCCATCGATTTGTTTCTCTCACATCGATGTTTCTCTCTGTCTTTCCCTCTGTCTTTCCCTCTCTCTAAAAATCAGTGGAAAATATCCTTGGGTGAGGATTAACCAAAAAAATAAAAACTAATTAATGAATTAACGAACCTTAGCAAGGAGCCTATAGGGAGGACACCCCAGGGTTTAAAGGGCAAAGGCTGGAACTAAGAAAGGCCTTTCTAAAGAAGCAAGAATGAACACAACTTAAAGTGACAGGAATGCTAAGGGAACGGGAACAATCTAAAAAAATGGGCATTTCTGCTCTGAAGTTCAGGACCTTCTGGGAGGGGTGCACTTAGGGGCTGCAGGGTCACCGACACCATCTGTAATCGGTCTGAGAGTCCACACCTTTCACTTAAACACATCCCTTATTGGGTGCCAGCATCCCTCATGTGGCACGCGAGACCTTTCTAAAGAGAACAGGTCCCTTTCCAATGCCAACTTGTCTCCTCCATGAACATGGTACATCCATCCATTTATTTGGGCTCTTTTTCATGTCTCTCAATAATGTAATCAGTTTTCTGAGTAGAGGTCTTTAGACTTATTCTGAGGCATCTATATATATAAAAGCCTAAGCGACTGTTACAACCAGCCAACCTGACAACCGGCCAGTAGCTATGACGTGCACTGACCATCAAGGGGCAGATGCTCAACGCAGGAGCTGCCCCCTGGTGGTCAGTGCGCTCTCACAGCCAACCTCCCACGGTCCCTCCCCAGCGGCCAGCCAACCTCCTGCGGTCCCTCCCCCGAGCTGGCCCTGATTGGGACTGGGCAAGACAGCCCCAATCGGCCAGGAGGGACACCACCCGTGCACAAATTCGTGCACCAGGCCTCTAGTATAATATATACATCCTAACTTTAATTTTTAATTATGAGACTACTAGAGGCTCAGTGCATGAAATCCGTGCATAGGTAGGGTCCCTAGCATCTGCCTCCCTTCCCTGGCTGCCAGCTGCTGGCCGGGGCCTTCCTTCATTCTGCACCACCCCCTGGTGGTCAGCGCACGTCATAGCGAGCAATCGAACTCCTGGTCGGTCGAACTCCTGAGGGGACAGTTTGCTTATTAGGTTTTTATGTATACAGATTATTTAGAGAAGTTGTAGATTTACAGGAAAATTGAGTAGAAAGTACAAAAAGTTCCTATGACGCTCCTCCATCCGCTCCATAGTTTTCCTATTCATAGCAACTGGCGCTAGTTTGGGGCAGTGGTTACTATTGATGAGCCAATGTCAATATTGTTATTAACCAAAGTCCAGAGTTTGTGTTAGGTCACTCTCAGTGTTGTTTATCCTGTGGGTTCGGACAAATGTATGACACGCACCCATCACCACCGTGTCACACAGAGCAGTCTCCCTGCCCTAAAGCCCTCTGGGCTCCACCTGTTCATCCCTCCACCTAACCCCGGGCAACCACACATCTTTTTGCTGCCTCCACAGTTTAGCCTTTTCCAGAGGGTCTTAAAGTTGGAATCATACAGCGCAGCCTTTTCCCACTGGCTTCTTTCAGGTATATGATACTTTTCATAATAATATCAGCCGTAACATTTGCCAAAATGTTTTCCCAAGTGGCTGTACTTTTCACATTCCCACCGTCAGTATATGAGAGTTCCTGCTGACCCACCTCCTCAGCCACACTTGGTTGGTTGTCTCGATGTTAACCGTTCTGGTCAGTGTGCCTGGGTCTCTCCCTGCCAACAGTGATGTCTACACCATTAATGTGCATTTTCCTAATGACCAGTGATGTGGGCCGTCTTTTCATGGGCTTCCTGGCCAGCCAATGCCCTGCGGTAAATAGTTTGCCCCAATTTTTCCCGATCTTTGCTTTCATGATTAATTGGGTTATCTCCTTCTTACTGAATTCCAAGAGATCTTTATATATTCCAGCTACAAGTTCTTTGTCGGCTATGGTTTGCAAATATTTTCTCTAAGTCTGTGGCCTGCCTTTTTATTTTCTTAAGTGTCTTTTGATAAGGAGGTTTATCGTTTTGATGAAGCCCCACTTTCTTTTATCGTTCATGCTTTCGGCATCATATAGAAGTAATCTTTGCCAAACCCCCAATCACCGCGATTTCTGGTATAGTTTCAACTCTTACAATTAAGTGCATGAGCCACTGCAAGTTCTCCTTCTTCTTCTTCTTTTTCAATCTGGTGTGGGATGAGGGTTGAGGTCCGTTTTGCATATGGCCACCCAATTACCCCAGCACTGTTTGCTGAAAAGATTGCCTTTTCTCACTGCTATGCCTCGTCACCTTGTAGAAAATCAATGGACCATCTATGCAAGGCCCATTTCTGGACTTGCTATTCTGTTCCATTCACCTACTTGGCTACTTTCACACCAATACCAGATGGTCTTGATTGCTGCAGCTTTACAATAATTCTTTTTAAAAATACATATATTTTTATTGATGTCAGAGAGAAAGGGAGAGATAGAAACACCAATGACAAGAAAGAACCATCGATCGGCTGCCTCCTGCACACCCCCTACTGGGGATCAGAGCCTGCAACCCAGGCATGTGCCCTGACTGGGAATCAAACTGACTTCCTGGTTCATAGGTCGACACTCAACCACTGAGCCATGCTGGCGGGCTCTACAATAATTCTTGAAATCAGGTAGTCTAAGTCCTCCAACAGTGCTCTTTTTCAAAGTTGTTTTAGCCATATGAGAGCCTCCCATTTCCATGTAACGTTAGAATTAGCTCGTAGAATTCTACAAGCAGGCAGACTGAGGCGCGATCCGGATCGCTTGGAATCCGTAACTGTCTTGGGAGGAACTGCCAGCCTACTGATACCGGGTCTTCTAGTTCCCGAGCGTGGGTACCGCCGGCCTTTGATTCGGGTCTTTTCACATTTCTCTCAGCCATGTTTTGCAGATTTCACTGTACAGGTCTCGTGCATTTTTGTCCCAAAGCACTTCGTGTTTACTGACGCTCCACTGCTTTTACATGTTGAGCGAACCTTGTATTCCTGGGAGAAACCCAGCTTTCAGCACACGGAGATGCCTTCTCGTCCTCCTGTGGCTTCTCCTGTTCTGGTTGAGAAATGTTCTCTGAACTGATGCTCCTTGGGAAATACTGGGTGTTTTTGTTTTGTTTTTTTACCTTTAGCTTCTTTCAAGATTACCTCTGCCTTTGCTTTTTTCCCCCCAGCAGTTTTGCAATGATGTGTCTAGGTATGGATTTTCTGTTTTTAATTCTGCTAGGAGTTCTTTAGGATTCTTGAACTTGTGATCTGATGTCACCAATGTTGGAAAAACTTCAACCACTACCTCTTCAAATATTGCCTCTCTCTCTCTCTCTCTCTCTCTCTCTCTCTCTCTCTCTCTCTCTCCTATCTCTCGTGCCCTTAGGCCTCCAATCAATGCACATTGGAACTGCTCGCTGGAGGCTCTATCATCGCAGTCCTTCCTTAGTCCCTTTGTGCACCACTTTAGATAGTACCTTCTGACCTGTCCTGGTTCACCAATCCCCTCATCAGCTGTGTCTACTTTGCTGTAGTATCTATCCACAGAGCACATGGTTCCAGTTGTGTTTTTTCAGTTTTATAATTTCTACTTGATTTTTCAAATCAATGTCCTTTGTAAAAAGTACAATTTCTCATACTCTACCAAATTCCCAATCTTATCTTTCCTCTTCTTGAATATAGTAAGCAAGTTTCTTTCAAAGTTTGCATTTCGTAAGTCTCATAGTTAGAATCATGAGGGTCTGTTTCTATCATCTGTTATTTCTGCTGGTTCATGATGTCTTCTTGCCTCATATGCTTGGTTGGTTGTGTTGTGTGTCCTGTCGCACCGTCTGGATGTGAATGGCAGTGCCAGGCCATAAAAGGCATCATGTGGCCCTGGCCGCTGTGGTTCAGCTGGTTGGGCGTTGGCCCTGCACCAAGTGGTGGGCTGGAGTCCCGGTCAGGGCACATGCCCGGCTACGGGCTGGATCGCCACTGTGAAGTACCTCAGTGCTCCTGTGCTGGAAAGTGTCTGCCGGGGTCATTTCCTCTGGGACATTTTTTCCACTTCCCTTGTTTACGGTGGAAGTCGCTTCTACCACGGTCCTCAGTGGTGGGTCCAGCGCCTCCCGCAGGCAGAGCGTCCACGCTCCCAGGGGCAGCTATTTTTTCTAATAAGTTGGATTAGAATTTTCCTTCCAGCATCATCACGTCTCACTGATTTTCTGCGTTTTCATCTTTGTCGGCCCGTTCCTCCTGTGCGCGCCTGTCTCTATAAAGCATCAGGTGGGTTTTTCACTGGGAGGTGAGGAGGCTGTGACTACCCACTCTGCTGTGACCTGAACGGCAGAGGCNACTTCCCTTGTTTACGGTGAAAGTCGCTTCTACCACGGTCCTCAGTGGTGGGTCCAGCGCCTCCCGCAGGCAGAGCGTCCACGCTCCCAGGGGCAGCTATTTTTTCTAATAAGTTGGATTAGAATTTTCCTTCCAGCATCATCACGTCTCACTGATTTTCTGCGTTTTCATCTTTGTCGGCCCGTTCCTCCTGTGCGCGCCTGTCTCTATAAAGCATCAGGTGGGTTTTTCACTGGGAGGTGAGGAGGCTGTGACTACCCACTCTGCTGTGACCTGAACGGCAGAGGCACTGGGACCAATCACAGCCCGACTCTGAAAGCAGCGAGGGGACTGGCCGCCGGCCCCTATGCACATGCTGTCTAGGCGGTGATTGGTGGGCTGGAGAGCGGACACAACCACGCACGGTAACTGGGACACAGCCGTGCTGTTGGGGGGCTGCTGTGGTTTAACTTCCCGTGGCATTTAAAGTGTGTGCGTTGCAGAACCGAGCGAAGTGGGGGCTGCCTGTATTTGAAAGTTTGTTCTTGGAAACAGAGCCCAAGTGCGATGCTGTCCCTCGGAGAGGCGGTGGCTCTGCCTGGCCTCCGAGGGCTCAGCCACCCGGGGTCGCCTTCGTCCAACCACCGGGACTGAGATGTCTGGGCTCCGGTCCTTGAGCAGCTGATCAGTTCCCAGGTCACCTGCAATCCTCGGGGCAGCGTTTTGAGGTTCTAACCCAAAGTCTGGGTGTTGCCCAGGACCTTCCCTTCTTAAAGGCTTTCTACCCCAGGTTTGACTTCTGGCCCCACGGAAGTGCTACCAGTGCTTAGGTTCTGCACTGCTTCGTCCCTGGGGCGTTGCTTTGGCCAATATCCCAGGGACAGAATGTCCCCGGATGTCACGTTTCCACGTCCCAGACCGCCGCCTGGCACCTGCCCGCCGCCTCAGGAGCTTGCCGATGCCGCTGCACATTGAAGACCCCCCCACCTTTCCGAGGCAGCTTCCACTTGACTACACCGTCTCAGAAGCGGGCTCGCAGCTCACTGTGCTTAAACTGCTCACACTCTGAGTATTTGTCAGCTTTGCAGCTTGTAGTGGCTATTTCTCTTTTTATTTGATACTTCCTACAAAAAAGAACATTTTCGTGCTCTTCAAAAACATCCATACACCGGTCCTGGCCAGTGTTCCTCAGTGGTTAGAGCATCAGCCTTGTAACAAAGGGTCATGGGTTCGATTCCTGGTCAAGGGCATGGTCGATGTTTCTCTCTCATTGATGCTTCCATCTCTCTNACTTCCCTTGTTTACGGTGAAAGTCGCTTCTACCACGGTCCTCAGTGGTGGGTCCAGCGCCTCCCGCAGGCAGAGCGTCCACGCTCCCAGGGGCAGCTATTTTTTCTAATAAGTTGGATTAGAATTTTCCTTCCAGCATCATCACGTCTCACTGATTTTCTGCGTTTTCATCTTTGTCGGCCCGTTCCTCCTGTGCGCGCCTGTCTCTATAAAGCATCAGGTGGGTTTTTCACTGGGAGGTGAGGAGGCTGTGACTACCCACTCTGCTGTGACCTGAACGGCAGAGGCTCTGGGATCAATCACAGCCCGACTCTGAAAGCAGCGAGGGGACTGGTTAGAGCATCAGCCTTGTAACAAAGGGTCGTGGGTTCGATTCCTGGTCAAGGGCATGGTCGATGTTTCTCTCTCATTGATGCTTCCATCTCTCTACCTCTCTCCCTTCCTCTCTCTAAATTCAATAAAGACAAACTAAAAACATAAAACTAGAAAAAATAGTAATAATACTCAGTAAATGTGACTGAAAAAAACGCTCCACCCCAGCTCCCCTGCCTGGTTTCAGGGAGCCCAATGGAGAGAAGGAGCCTGGGGCTAACGGCGGCCCTGCCCACGGAGGGGGGCAGAAGGATTCCGCAGGCTCCTCGGCAGCCAGCCATGCCCCCACCCGACCTAGCGGGCCCCTGACGCCCCGGGCAGGACAGAGCTGCCTGCCTCACTCCCGCCACCCCAGCCACAGAGCACAGCCTGCCCGCTCCTGAGGCCCTGACCTCCCTCGTGGTCTAGGATCCTAGGAAAGGAGCGCATAGAGTCCAGGGAAGCACTTGCCTCCTCCGCCTCCCCCACCCCAAATGGAGCCCAGCTGAGGACACGCCAGCCAGCTCTGGTCCCCCGGAGCCTGCCTTTCGGAGAGCAATCGTCACACTGACTCAGACAGACTCGGGCTGGAGGGCCTGCCCACCTCTCCTGCTGGAACTGTCGCGGCGGAGAGGAGGCAGGGCGGCCCTGGCACACAGGCTGCCGGAACGGGTCACGGCACGTACGCGCGAACTGCCACCCCAGACCTGATTCTGCTGCCCGAAGTGGGTCAAAGGATTTCACTTGAGCACTTAATGCCCTTAAGATACGCACCGAATTAAACTGGGTTCTGAAACGTCTTGTGTAATTTTCGTTCGCGCTCCCAACTTGGCTCCTGCAGTGGGAGGAAATGCCGAATTTAAAGACAAATCCTCCCTGAGCCGCACGTTCAGGGCACCGGGACAGCGGGGTGCACAGAAGTACCCCCCGCCCTGGCCACCACCCACAGTGCTGCCGGCCTCTCAGCCGAGGCGCCCCCTCCCCCCCCCCCCGGGGCCCACAGCACCTGCACCTGCAGCCCCTGCGCCCACCACCTCCACGCTTTCCCAGCACCCAGACACCGCCTGGCCCACAGTAGGTGCTCAGTAAAGCTCTGCAGAATAAGTGAGTTCCTGGAGGTCAGAGGTCGGAGGTCAGAAGCCATCGAAAGGCAAGGGCTCAGGGATGAATGGCTAAGTGCTCAGCGGAGAACGTCCGCAGCAAAGGCATGAGAATCAGAGACGAACCTTCCGCATCCACTTGAGGGCCGGGTCACGGCAGGCTTCCTGAGGGAGGTGGCTTTTTTGTGCGTCTGTTTTTATAAATCCTCATCGGAGGGTATTTTCCCCATTGATTTTTAGAGAGAATGGAAGGGAGGGGGAGAGAGAGCGAAACATCGATGTGAGAAAGACACATCAATTGGTTGCCTCCTACAGGCGCCTTGACCAGGGCCGTGGATCGAACCTGCGATCCAGGCACGTGCCCTTGACCGGGAATGGAACACGCGGCCCTTCTGTGCACGGGCGATGCTCTAACCACTGAACCACCAGCCAGGGCAGGAGGCTGACGAAGCCTTGAAGGAATCTCACACGGAGGGGGGCCCAACGGGAGCTGCAGGCTCACAAAGCCTGTCCCTCGGCACCTGCTGGCAGCGCGCTGGGGGACGCGGGCGAGCCAGGCAGCGATGACTTCCGACCTCCGACCTCCGACCTCCGGGGTCTGCGACTCACGGGACAGGGGCTTGCACCCGCCGCCACGCACATGAACCCAATGCTCCGGGTTTCAGATGAAGAGGCCGAGGGTAGGTGTTTGCCTCGCAGCTCAGGGAGGTTTCCCCGAGAAAGTAATTTTAGGCTGAGACTCAACGGTAGAGATTATGGGGCGAAGGGGACTGAGGGTCAGGGTTCGGGAGTGTCCCGGATGCATGAGAGACACTGGACACGCCGGTGGAGAGAGAACGGAGGCTCCTGAGACGCGGGGCGGCGCCTGCCCACCCCCTGGGGCGCCGGGAAGCGAGGGTGGACGAGGCCCCGCGAAGGCCAAGAGTGAGCCATGAGCAAGGAAAGAGCTACAGGGCCCTTAGTATGCCCGGGTGCAACCACCCACTCGTAGATGGGGAAACTGAGGTGCAGGCCAGACCAGCCGTCCGTCTGCACTTGTCCCGCCTCTACTGCCCCCGCGAGAAGCGGCTCCCGGGACAGGGAGGAAGACAGCGGGGGGGGGTGGGGGGGGGGCGCGGGAAAACCCCGGGCAGCTCAGACCCAACGTGATGAACCCGAGTCCCCGAGGTCAGAGGGCCGGGCGACGTCAGGCTGTAGGGCCTGAGGTCATGACAACGGCGACCAGGCGTAGGGACCTCTGGAGGTGGCAAGGGGCCTGCATCCAGCACCAGGGGAGACGGTGCCAGCCCGTGGAGGGGCCGCCAGGCGGCCGGGGAAGGCACACGCGTCGGGAGTGAGCGCCGCGCCCGGGCCCAGGCCGCGGGCCGTGCACATACACGCCAGGTCGGCGGCGGAGAGAAACGCAGTGACGTGGTCACACCGCAGGACCGCCGGCCGGACCCCCATCTCCATCTTAAAACGAATCCCCCTAAGCTCTAATTCCGCTGCCCGCTCCTGCCTTCCAGGGTTTCATCCTCAGGGACCGCCCTGCAGCCCCCGCCGGGCAGCGGCTCCCCGGCCCACAAAGCCCACGTCTGCTTCATTCATTCCCAACGCAAACCGGAGCTCCCGGTGCGGCCCTCTCCTCTGTCCGCGAGTCAGCGCGGGGCCTGCTCTTTCCCTTCTAGATCCTTCTTTCCCTCGGGTCTGTGCCTCTGTGGGTGTTCAAGGTCACCGGCCGGCCTTGGAAGTGGTTAAATGTCCACCTCCGCTCCGGCTTTGGCCTGGATGCCGAAGCGCACGCGGTCTGGCTCGTCCCTCATCCGGGCAGAAAGGCGACAAGGAAAAGGTAGTAACTGTCTGTTTCCAGAGCTGGGGTTGGACAGACTTACACGGCCCGCGGGGCACGCTGTCCACGTCCCCCCTCCCGCCACCCGCTCAGCCCCCCAGCAGATCCGTCCTTCCTGTCGCCTGGCCGACAGCGACAACCTCAGGCGCCCAGGTGCTGGGCGGTGGGCGGGAAGCCCTTCACCCCCGCCCCCCACTCTCCCTCGCAGACTCCCGCCTGCGCCCTGGCACGCACCTGCCCCACCTTCTCTCCGCTTCTAGAACCTTTTCCCTGAACTGGGCGAACGCTCCAGGCACCAGCTTTTCCGCCCTCACCTCATCTTGTTCTCACTTGTCACACAGGTTCTCTCAACCTGTCCGTGCGGGTCTCGCCTCCCAAGGAACGCGGCTTCCCAGCACTAAGTCCCCCAGGGAGCTGTCCTCGCAGCCTCTGTTCCCGCCTCCGCCCAGCGCTGGCCCAGGAGGCGCCCGTGCAGAGCCTTGCACAACTGAACTTTGAGACCGTTTCTGCCTCTGGGGGCCTCGCTGGCAACACGGCTGCGGATCGTGGTCACGACCTGAGGACGCAGCCAGCGCACCCTCCTCTCTGGAAAGGGCCCGCCACACACGGAGCTGTTCCCAGGAAGGAGCGAGCGCAGCGGTTTCCTGCGTCTCGGCGCCCGCCGCCTGCGGAGGCCGCCGGCAGAGCGGGTGACAGACAGACCGTCACGCTTCAAAATGGGGAGAATGGCCGCCATCAGACTCTAGCCGAGCCCCCCCCCAAACCCTGACGCACCTGTCCCAGCGCGTGTTTCTATGGCCAATCACGCCGCACACCGCCAGCCGGCTCTCTCTGGCACCAATGTCACGCTTCCCTGAAGAATTCCCGAGAAACATCATCCCCGGGACTCCCACCCCCAAGGCACAGGCGGGACCAGGAAGAGGGGACAGCGAGGGAGACAGGAACCCGGCGTCGGGCTGCCCCGCCGCGTGAGCTAAACGAGGCTGCCGCCCAGAATTTATCAAATTTGCTCACATCCAGGACGGAGAAACACCAGCCGGAGCGGGCGGCCGAATGGATGTCAGCTTGTCCAAGAGGACAGCTGCCGGAAGTGCTTCCAAAAATCCTCCTGATAGGAAACATCCCACCCAACGTGGGTCATGGAGGACCACATCCCTCGGAGCCCCGACCCCGCAGCCTGGGCCCGACCAGCCGCAGCCGGTGGTGTCCGAGCGCTCAGCCCTGCACAGGCGGGCATCGCTCAGGGGCGTGTCCACACGTCCACCTCTAAGTACCTGGGTCTCCCTCGCTGGAGCTTAGGGACACGTCGCCGGGTGTGGTTACGGCCTAACCACCAGCGTATTCAGTAACCAGTGGCTGCAGGAAAGCCGGGGGCCTCACTCCCTCATAAAATGGGGGCACGGGAACGCCGCCAGGCTAGTGACGCCCCCATTCTCCTTTCAGGGCGCTCAGAGGCAGCTTCAGGCCTGGGAGGCCGTGGCCGGCCGTCTGCGTTTGCTTGCCGGACTCTTACGGTTCAAGGGGATGCTTCCTGGGAGGCCGACTCGGGGTCTCCAAGATCAAAGTGCAAAGCAAGTTGACGGGAAGGAAACCAGCGCTCCTGGGTCTGCATCTCGGGGGACAGGGCGGAATAAAGGCAGCCAGAGAGCAGGACATGGAGACGCCAAACACCCTACCCCCCCCCATCCCGTGTCTGACTTCCCGCTCTCGGGTCTCATCTCCACAGGGGGCGGGGGCGGCAGGACCCTCGCGCTGTGGAACACAAGCGCTCCCAACTCCCCAAGGTTGAGACACACCCCTTCCCGCTGAGTTTGAAGCCACGATCTTACAGGAAGAGCCTTTTATTTTATTCGGTTCCCAGGCCGTCTCCTAAAACAGTCTACGGAACGCACAATACACCCCACACCTAGTGACAACTCTGTGCAGAATCGTTTCATCTGCCGCCGCTGCGGCCTGGGTGACATGGCCGCGCCGGGGCCGCATGTGGATGCCCGGCCTGCTGTGCAGGACACGCCGTCCTGATGGAGGAATGCGCTCACGCACGCGCTCTGAGGGGCGGCGGGAGTGGAAATGCCACGAGGACAGGCTCTTGCGGTGGGCAGGCCCGCTGTCTGTCCTTCTCACCCCCCTGCCGCCCTGACAGAGGCCCATCAGCAAATACTTGTTGAATTAAACTCTGTTCCTCACTGATCTGTCCGCGAACACTCAGAGCACCTGCTCAGCATACGGACCCGCTGGCAGAGGGAGCATCCTGGGCTGAGTTCCAGTCCGAGGGGAAGTCAGAGCAACAGGGACCGTGACCAGGACTCACTCGGATCGGCCCCGCCCGGGGAGACTGCGCCGAGCCTGATTCCCAGGCCCTCCAGGATGGGGACGGTCCCCTGCGTGGTCCGGGGACCAGCGATGCCGAGGACGGGACCACGCCAGGCGTATGGCCACCAAAACCCAAAGGCATGGCCACGTTCAGGGACACCACCAACCGCTCGTGACGGTTCGGTTCTGACCGGCGCAGGATTCCTATTTGCCTATTGATTCAAAAACGGAAGCGCCCGGCGTGTCTACGGGGAGGTATGCTTCTTTCTAGAAGCCTCTGAAAACCATGGAACGGTCAGCGCCACCACAACGCAGGCATCAGATGCGGCCACACGGGAGGTGCAGCGGGCAGGGCGGGGCTTCTGCATTTGACAAGAATCCTCCTGTGCGGCCCAACTTTTGAGCCTCTGAGGGGGGAATGGAGGGGAACTCCTTTTCCTGCTGTGAAAACAGCAGCTTAGAGAGGCGCCCCCGGACGCCCAGGCCCGGCAGGCCGCAGTGAAAGGCGGGGACCCTGATCTCTGGTGAGTGGCCTGGCGCCTCTCCCTTCATCGGCAGCTTCCCTGATGCAAACCACAGGCTGCCACCCCTTTTCTTGTGCTGGATGCCGACCTGACAGCCAGCGCAGCTCAGCCACCAACAGAACTGCACCCGGCCGGGCCCGGAGTAATTCCTCGCTTTCCCCCCGTGCGCACACCTCTCCCGTCAGCACAGAGCCACCGCCACACGGTGCCAGGTCATTCACGTCAACTCCCGCAGCAAGTCGCGAACACACCTCCGGGCCACGAGCGAATCGGATGGCAGGTGTGTGGCCCCCAGCACAGGCCGGGAAACTCGCACGCACGTTCCTTCCGTAAGAATCTCACTGCCGCCAGCGACAGAAAGCCGGGAGGAAGAAGCCAGTGACTTCACAGTCCACGGACCACCAGGCTCCTCCTGCTGGCTTCTCACCTTAAAACAGCGGTTCTCAACCTGTGGGTCGCGACCCCTTTGGCAGTCGAACGACCCTTTCACAGGGGTCGCCTAAGACCATCCTGCATATCAGATATTTACATGACGATTCATAACAGTAGCAACATGACAGTGATGAAGTCGCCACGAAAATAATTTTATGGTTGGGTCACAACATGAGGAACTGTATTTAAAGGGCCAGAAGGTTGAGAACCACTTCCTTAAAACGATCTAACACAGTGGTTCTCAACCTTGGCTGCACATTAGAATCATCTGGGAATCCTTTTAAAATCCTGATTTCCGGGCCTCCTCATCCTCCAGAAATTCTGTTTCTTTGTTACTAATGTTGTGCCCCCGCCCCATCACAAAGAAACAGAATTTCCGGAGGATGAGGCCTGGAAATCAGGATTTTAAAAAGATTCCCAGGTGATTCTAATGTGCAGCCAAAGTTGAGAACCACTGATCTAACACCACACGGGAAATCAAAATCCTTTGCCTAATCTTCCCCAGCCGCGTGGCCTAGAGGCCAGCCAGCTCGCCCTGTGTGATCAATAGGGCAGGTATAATCAATAAGGCAGGTGTGATCAATAGGGCAGGAACAACAGACGGGCAGACGTCCACCCTCCAGGCAGAAGCCGAGCCTTCATTTGAAACGTCTGTGAAACATTTAAGACGGACTCTATACGGCGCCACCGAGAAACGAACATAAAAACAGAGGCCCTCAACTCCCACGAGAGCAGACAGCACACGGGCCACATCCTCGAACTGCGCAACCAATCCATCTGCACAAGCATGCAACCAACTGCCACTTGGAAGTGAAGACCCTCCGGCCCCTTTGCCGTTAGGAAGAGACCCTCCCGTACAGAGGCTGCGAGACAGGGACAGAGGGAAGAGCACTGGGGGTGTTGAACTGACACTAAGCAAAGAGACAGTTTAACTACAATTATTAAAAAGGTTACTTAAGCAACATCATAAACCACAGAGGCTCCTGGACAGCAGGCCAGAAACAGAGCACTCTCCGCCAGGCGCCGTGGCCACCGGCTCCCCTCCGCAGCCCAGCTGCACCTTTTAAGATGATGATGACGAACTTTAACTCTCTTCTTAATTTTTTATTTATTTTATTATTTTAAATATTTTTATGGATGTCAGAGAGGAGAGGGGGAGAGAGAGAGAGAAAGAGAAACATCAATGACGAGAGAGAATCACTGATCGGCTGCCTCCTGCATGCCCGATACTGGGGATCGAGCCCAGAATCCGGACATGTGCCCTGAGTGGGAATGGAACCATGACCTCCTGGTTCGTAGGTCGACGCTCACCCGCTGAGCCATGCGGCCAAGCCACTCTTTTTTTTATATTCTGGAATAAAAACTGGCTTCATGAGCAAATCCAAAACTGCCTTGCTCAGTGGCAGCTACTCAATAAATACAGGGGGGTCCCCCAAAAAACGTACTCACACTGTAACAGCTGATAGCTCCATTTTGAAAATTAAGTGTATTTTAACAAGTACTGCCTTTATAATTATTCAAAGCATGTGTATACTTTTTTGGGACACCCTATATTCATAGAATAAATGAACTTAAAAACAAATTTTTATATATCCATATATATGGGTTGGCTAAATACTTAAACACAATGGAATATTATATAGGCATTTTAAATGGTGAAACACAACCACAGGTACTCACGTGGAAACGTTTTTCATAACCTCATAGTTAACGCAGATTACAACATAGTTTACATAGAAGAAACACGTGGTTTTTCCCCCTGTCCTCTCTCCTGCACACATACAATGTTTAAAAGGCTGTTTACAGCCCTGGCTGGTTTGGCTCAGTAGATAGAGCGTCAGCCTACCGACTGAAGGGTCCCGAGTTCGATTCCGGTCAGGGGCACATGCCCTAGTAGGGGGTGTGCAGGAGGCAGCCAATCAATGATTCTCTCTCATCATTGATGTTTCTATCGCTCTCTCCCTCTCCCTTCCTCGCTGAAATCAATAAAAATATATATATATTTTTTAAAGTCTGTTTACAAGCTTGACAAATGACAGTTAGTAAAAAGAACGATTTACGATCATGGAGTAACTTGCTATATGTCTATGATATGAGAAAAGAGGAACATTTTTCCGACCTAAACACTAAACATTCCATTAACTGGCTTTTGCTTCAAAGTTGGGTAAGTGCTGCCAGGCTCACTGCCCGGCGCCCAGGGGCAGTGCCCGCAGTCCCTGGCATCCCTGCCCGAGCCGGCGGCCGCTCTCCACCTGGCCCGCTGTCCACCATCTCCGCAAGCCGTCCGCCTGAGAGTCAAACGGAATCAGAGCAGCTCTTCACCTGTCAGCGTCTGTGCCTTCAGTGCCGGCACCTAAGGACGCTCCCCCAGTCCCACCCTCCGGTTGTGAGTGCGGGGACCGCCCGCCACACAGAAGCGGAGTAACTAGCGGCCGGGCACCAGCAAGTTTTCAGAGCTGAAAGGGAATCTACCCGCATCTACCTCCCTTCACAGCCCACAGCACAGCCAAGGCTGCAGCCCGGCAGTCATCGCCCGCCTGGCGGGTCTGCAGGGCACCGGGAGTCCACACTCAACATTCTGGTCTGGAAACAGGAGGGAAGCAAACCTATTCACCTGGCAGGACAGCGCCTCCGTCCCGGTCCCGAGCAGGTCCGGCCACACACGGTCCCTCGGCAGAGGAGGCAGGGCCCTGGGCCGCGGCCCTGGCAGCGAGCAGGCGAAGGAGGAAATGGTTCCGATGCGTCCTCTGGAGTCTCCCCAGCGCGCGGCTCGCCACCTTGGAGGAGGAATGTCACCCTGACACGCTTCTTCAAAGGCAACGGGGTGGCAGGGTCGCTCCCAGGAATCCCTGGGCCCCTCCCCCCAGCCCCCACCCCTGCCCGAGCAGCCTCGGGATTGGAGGGGGCCCTCTGGTTTGGGGAGGGGGCTGGGGTGAGCGCGACTCCCCGAGGTCCCCGGGCGCCCCGTGAAACCCGCGACATGAGACAACCACGGACTTTTCTTTAAAGGGACCTTGGCATTGGGGGCCCCCGTCCCTCCTGGAAACTCGAAAAGGCGAGGGAAGCCAGGGCGTGCATTTGTCCCTTTTGGTTCGGGGTGCGCGTGGGGAGTCCCGACCCTCCCCTTTCGCCAGCACCACTTGGCGCCCCCGGAGCCGCGCAGCCGGGGCCGGGAGACCTGGGCGCGGACGCCTTGCCGGGCCCGGGCTCCGGGGGGTGTCCCGCGGCGGAGGCTGCCCGGGTCTCGCCGCCCGACCCGGGCGCCCGCTGTGCCCGGGGCAAGTGGGACGACTGCTCCGAGGGGCCAGGGTCACGCACCAACCCGCCCGCCGGCTGCCTGCTCCCTGCTGCGCCCGGCCCTGAGGGTCGGGCTGTCGGGGCCTCGGGCTCGCAGCTTCGGGGACCCCGGGACCTCGGGAAACGCCCCCTCCCGTCGGTGACGCCCAGTCTCCACCCGGCCAAGTGGAGGGCGCGCCCGACGCCTCGCCTGGTGGGCCTTTCCTCCGGGAACCACCGAAGGACCGGGGTCCCTGAGGTCCCGGCCTCGACCTCCGCTCGCCCCCAGCCCCAGGGGAGCCCTGGACGCCGGGGTCCGGAGAGAGGCGGGGCGGGGGGCGGCCCCCGGGCTCCCCGGCACAAACCCGCGCCCCCGGGCCCCGCGCATGCGCCGCCGGCCCGGCCCCTCCCCCGTCGCCGCCGCTCCGGGTCCCCGGGTCGGGAAGGCCCGGCCCGCACACCCCGCGCGCGCCCGTGCACCCGCGAGCACCTGGGGCCGGGTCCGCCGCCTGCGGGTCTGCGGGCGAGCGCGCCAGGGAGGCGGCACCGGGCCCGGCGCTAGCGGCCGCCTCCGCCCCCGCCGCCCGCCGTCCCCGCCGTGGGGCCGCCGCGTCCCCAGCCCATGCCCGGCGCCGCCTCCCGCGCCGGTGCCAGCCGCGCCCCCGCGGCACGCGCCGCCCCTCGGCCTCCCGGCCCGGCCCGCAGCGCCGGCGGCTCGCGCGGGTGGCCGGCCCCGAAGCCCCGCCCCGGCCCCGCTCCGACCCCGACCCGCCCCCGCCCTCCGGACCCGCCCACGGGCCCCCGACCGCGGCCCCGGCGGGACACACCCCCCGGATGGCGGCGCCCGATTGGCTCCCACGAGGCGGGGGCGGGGCCGCTCTCGGGGGCTTTCCCCCCCACACCCCGGTGCCCCTCGTGGCTGCACTCAAGGGGAAACTGAGGCGGGGGCGGAAGGACGGCAAGGTCACCGGGGGGGGGGGGGGGCGAGTACGCGCCGCTATGGGACATCGCGTGCAGCTGCTTCTGCGCGCGTCCCACCCGCGCACCCGGAGGGGCTGGAGTCCAGGCTGGCGAGGCCCCACCTTCCTGGGGGCCGCTCTAGACCCCGGCCGAGGCGCCGTGCCCTCGAGTTTCGGGGGTTCGCGGAGTGCGGGGCGGGCGGGGAAGGACCTTGTCCCCGGGGCCCCAGGATGAAAATGTAGGAAAGAGGGAAGCGAGCTGGGACCCGCGTCAACAGGTGGAGGTGGTGGCGGTGCCTGCCGGGCGGTGGGCGAGGGACGGAGGCGGGGGCAGGGCGACCGGGGCGCGGGGTCGCGCTGTCAACTAGAACCGCGCCCGCTCCCCGGGGCGTCCGGTGGGAGGCTGCCTTTGCCCAGCCGACGCGCTGGGCCTGTGCCGCGCCCCTGGGGGGAGAAGAGGGGGTGCACAGCGGCTTTGTCCGCGCAGCGACCAGGAGCCCCCGCGCATCCGGAACGTAGCGAGCTGTGCCGACCTGCTCCCGCTCCCCCCTCGCTGTTCTATTTGCAGCGGCCAGCTCCCCAGGAAGACGGACTCGGGCAGGAAACGCCCCTCTAAAAAGTCCTGCACTAGCAGGGTCCCTGGCCAGCCGGCCGCCTGCCCTTCCCGGGTGCCTGAAACTCCTCCTGTGAACTTTGCCCCCCCCGCCCCGCCCCCGCAGACACCCACAGAACCTAAACCAAGCCCACACTGACAAGCCCAAGCTTATTGCACTTGCCAATGTTTGTATTAAGTCTCCGAGTTTACAAAGTGAGCCGTGGACATGACATCCTGGATCTGGTGCAGGCGGGGGGGGGGGGGGGGGGGGGGGGGGGGGGCCACAGTGTTACTGATTTACCCACCGAGGGGCCCAGGGTGCTGGGCGGGTGAACATAGCCGCCAAGGAGCTGCCCGCCACACCTAGGCTCAGACCCCAGGCTGTGGGGCCCAGAGTCCAACGCAGGGGTGTTGGCGCCTTTTCCCAGACGCACCGCCATGGCCATAAACCCAGGCAGCTGGAGAGACCTGGCCGACATTGTTCCGACGGCCGGAACCAGCTGGCCAGGGTTCAGCAGGGTGGTGGGCGCCCCCAGCAGACAGAGGGCCGGTGTTCCTGTGTGCCTGGGGCTCCCCGGCTGTCGGGGAGTGAACACGCGTTGTTCGTGCATGTGTTGAACTTTGTCACTTTTGAATAAACGCTCAGCCTCCCCCCCCCACCCCTCCCCCAGGTAGAAAGTGGACGGAAGGGCAAGACTTCTCTCCTGGGAGAACCTTGGCCAGGAATGGCTCCATCCCTGCCGCCCTGGGGACTGCGGGTCCTGTTTGCCACTCGGACCTGTCACACAGTCTGCCCAGGAGAAAGTGGCACAAAGGACACCCGCCCTGCCCCCAGCTCCTGGGAGGCCTCCCTCCCACCCCCCGCTGACCTCCCCTAGCGCTGATGGGGTGCGGGCAACGCAACAGAGCAGAGACACCCTCCTGTGCAGGGGCCGGGCGGAGTGTCCCCATAACTTCTGGGAAAAATCAGCGCCCTTGACAGCATGTCTGCGCAGCACCTGTTCCTCTTCGAGCCTCCATGAGTCCCGGGTGCGTCTGGGCCCACGGGCCTGAGTCCACGGCTTCCATCTACTCCGTGCCGTGCTGTTTCAGGCCCTGTTTCACGTTTTCTTTCTTCTCTTTTAATATATTTTTATTACATTTTGATTTCAGAGAGGGAGGGAGAGAGAGAATCACTGATTGGCTGCCTCCTGCAAGACCACTTCAGTGGGGTCAAGACCGCAACCCGGGCATGCGCCCTGACGCGGAATCAAACCGTGACCTCCTGGTTCCTAGGTCGATGCTCAACCACTGAGCCACGCTGGCGGGGCCCATTTCACCTTTTCTACTCCTGAGGGTGTTCGCACAGATCATTAGTCATGTGCCCATATTCCCGTAGGGCGGCTGAGGGGGAGGGCCCTGCTGCCAGGGAAGCGGGCAGGTCTGCGGAGCCCCTGCCCTGCTGAGCCACCCTTGTACATACCGACCTGCCCAGTCCCACCAGAGCAGCCGAGGCTCCCTCTGGCCCCCCCTTCCCCCCAGGGAGAATCAGGAAGAGGGGGGACACTCAGAGGAGCCCGGGAGGGGAGGGGCCTGCCACTTGACACTAGGCAGCAGGGGAGACCCCAACCTGCAAGCAGGGGGTGTCAGCCGCCTGTGCTCAGAGTGTGAACCGGCTGCTGACCCCAAGCCTCTGGGGGAGGTGTCTCCGGGGCCTGGGAGCCCCGAAGCCCGTCTGTGTGCCCGGCTGAGGCAAGCCTGTTCCAGGAACACCCAAGGCCTCCGCCGGCCGCTTGTTTGCCCTCCGCCGAGCTGCAAAGCCGCCTGATGAAATGGAGGGGGTGCCCCGGGGTCACCGGCCGGGCAGTGGCCTCTGCTCCCTGGAAGTGTGCCCTCGGGTCGGGGGTGGAAGTCCACAGGGGCAGGGGACATGGCAGAAAAGGGACAGTGCACGGGGGGCAGGTCCAGAGCTGCTCCCTGGCCACGCCAGACCTCGCCGGGGGCCAAGCCATGTGTGTGGTGCCATCCTGGTCCTGTGGGCAACACCTCGGGGGTCCAGGTAGCGAAGTCTTGTCACTTTCCATGGAGCTCACAGCCGTACCCCAAGGCAGCTGGGTTTATCCCCATTTTACAGGCGAAGAAACCAAGTCATGTCGTGGCCTGAGGTGTCCCAGCGGGATCAGGACTGGACTCCCGGCGTCCAACCCCCCCACCCCCATTTCCACTGGCCACAGGGTACCCCCGGGGTCGCCGTCTGGTCCAGAGGCTTAGCCTGTCCCGGCCTGAGCTCCGCGGTCTCTGGCAGACCAGGAGCCTAGTGCTGAGGTCAGTCTTGGCCCTGCCTCTGAGGGGGAGGGGGTAGCAGGTGCAGAAGCCTGTGGCCTGAGGGAGGGGCCACGCTCCAGGGCGGGGTGGGGGGGGGCGGGTAGGCAGGGCTCCAGCCCGGCAGCAATGGGTGGCTCCGTCAGATCGCAGCAAAGACTAAGCCAAGCCTACGAGATGCACGGGGGTGGCTGTGGGAAAGCCACGGGCTCACTCCAGGTCTGTGGGGTCTGGAACCTTCTGCAGGCCCAGCAGCTGCTACTGTCGTACACACTCCGCCCCCCCCCCCCCTTTTTTAATATTTTTATTGATTTAAGAGAGGAAGGGAGAGGGAGAGAGAGAGAAACATCAATGATGAGAGAAAATCACGGATCGGCTGCCTCCTGCATGCCCCCTACTGAGGATTGAGCCAGAAACCCAGGCCTGTGCCCTGACCAGGAATTGGACCCTGACCTTCTGGTTCACAGGCTGATGCCCACCCACTGAGCCAGCCGGTTAGATGCGAGAACTTCTTGGAGAGTTTTCTGTGAGCTTCATGTAGGCGATTCAAGAAATAGCCTTTCTCCCTCTGTGCCTTTTGCTGCTGAAAGTGCCTTTTCTGAATAAAAATGCCGCAGCAGCAGAAGTGCTGGCGACAGTTGTGGGGGTCGGTGGGCTTCGACTTGGAGGCCCCTTGTCAGTGCTGTTTCTAAAGCCACCGCCCAGCGCCCGCTGGCCCCACCCGGCTGCTGAGCGTGGCCGTGGCGGGGCCTCCTGGCGGCCCCCGGCTTCGCGGCCGCTCTGCCTCCCAGTCCTGCTCCTGCTGTTTACTTTCCAGCAGCACTGGGCTCGCGTTGAGACCCGCCACGTGGCACACAAACCCTGCCCCCGCGAGGGCCTGGTCTTCATCTGTGTCCATCGAGGGAGCCGGGTGTGGGCAGCCGCCTGGGGGCCACAGGGGTCACACCCACTCGGGGTCCTGGCTCGCAGGCCACTGGGCCCCCTCACAGCCTAGCCCGGGAGGAGGTTCCCGGGCCTGGGAGCCGGGGTGGGCAGGGGCGGGAGTGGGCGGGGCCCACGCTGATTCTGGAGAAGCCGATCCACACAGGCACCCTAGGAAGGTGACCTGGGACAGGAGCACACGGGCTGCTCCATGGCAGTGGGGTTGGTGGATGGCGGGTGGGAAAGACGGGCAGGGATTGTGAGCCTGTCACTTCCCTCTCCTGGTGGAGGCATGAGGTTAAATCAGTGGTTCTCAACCTTCTGGCCCTTTAAATACAGTTCCTCATGTTGTGACCCAACCATAACATTATTTTCGTGGCTACTTCATAACTGTCATGTTGCTACTGTTATGAATCGTCATGTAAATATCTGATATGCAGGATGGTCTTAGGCGACCCCTGTGAAAGGGTCGTTCGACCGCCAAAGGGGTCGCGACCCACAGGTTGAGAACCACTGGATTAAATCACTGCATCTAGTTAGTGATGAGTTTAATTTTATTTTTTATTTTTATTGATTTCAGAGAGGAAGGGAAAGGGAGAGACAGAGACATTGATGATGAGAGAGAATCGTTGATTGGCTGCCTCCTGCACGCCCCCCCCGCCCCCTCCCCCTCATACTGGGGATTGAGCCGCAACCTGACCGAGAATTGAACCGTGACCTCCTGGTTCAAGACTAATGCTCACCCACTGAGCCACGCCGGCCGGGCTGAGTTTAACTTTAAAACACCAACCACCACCCCCACCACCACCCCGGAAAACAATCTCCAATCAAGTGATGGCTAAGTGGGCGCCAAGGACTGAGCTGGTGTTTTCCAAGCGTGACCCCCAGTGCACCGCAGCCGGCTGCCCAGCACTGACTCACCCGGGAAGGCAAGGCAGGCTCTGCACCCCTGTTCCCACCTCCCTGGTGTGGCCTTCGGGGCCTCCCGCCTAATAAGAAGCAGAGTCCCCCATAAAGGCCTCAGACCTTGGCTTTTGTCCTCCCAAGCGCCTCCCCCCCCCCCCACCTCCAGGTAAAGGCCTAGAGAGGCAAAGACCCTCAGGGCAGACACGGGCTCCTGCCACCCCATGGGAACCAGGCCCACAGGTTCCCCACGACCCTGGCGATTCTTCGGGGCTTGAACATGATTTTAAAAATGATTTTCAAATCCCAAAGTGCACTTGTTTGGAGAGAGAGTCGGTCCAGATGACCAAGCCGGCACTGCTGGGCGGGCGGCGGGCCTGCTATCCACTCGCTGGTCTAGTCACTCTCCACGCACTGACTTATGTCCAGGTTCGGAGGTTAAGCTGCTCAGAGTCTTGACCCGTTGTCTCTCCTACTCCGAGGGTCCCCCCTCGCCTGGCACAGGGATTTTGGAGAAAACCCCCGGCCCGCCTTTAAGGGAGAGGAAAGAGGTCCCTGCCTGCTTCCTGGGTAGAGGGTCGGTGCCTGGAGCTCCCGCTGGTGTGGCTGCCTGAGAGGTCGCGGGGCGTGCCCACTGTGCCGGGCGCTGTGTGGGCACTGTTCAGCCCCAGGCAGCCTGCAGGCAGCGTGCCTCTCCCTGCTCCCGGCTGTGGAAACTGAGGCTGGAGGCTGGCCGTGGCGCTGGGCCGCATACCGGGAGCCACAGGCCCGGGCCCGGTGCCCGACGGCCTGGCTCAGGCGTCCGCCCATTCTGCGCGGTGCCCACCGCTCCTCCCGGGCTCTGCGACCTTGGGCCGTCCCGACCGCCCTGTGTCCTTTCCGACTGTAAGCCGAGAGGCGGGCTGGCTGGTCTCCGGCGTCCCCCTGCCAGCTCGGACTCGGAGTTGTGCCGGGGGTGTGCCTGTGACATGCCCAGAGCCGCTGCCAGGGCCTGGGAGGCAGCTCTCGGCCTTGTGGGGCACAGACACGTGACTCCCGCTGAGCTCTAGTGAGTGACGCTCGGCATCCCGTGCTCTGGCGCTGGGGGTGCGGCGGGCCTGGCATTGCCTCCCAGCTCGCGGCCTCTGGGCATCAGCTCCCCCTGGGCCGGGCCTCCCAGGCCACGCGTGTCAGCTGAAGGTCACCCTCCAGGGCCTCTGAGCGTGCAGCAGGCAGATGGCCCGGCGTCTGTGGGGGAGACCAAGCCGGCCTTCCCAACCTCCCACTGGCTCTTCCAGCGCTTCCCGGTCCCACCCACTCTGGTCTAAAAATACCTCGGGCCTCTCGCTGGAAGCCAGCGGAGGTGAGAGATCCGCCCACCCGTCTGAGGGAGACAAATTCACGGAACCGGGCTGGCTGCCCGCGCGGCCTCCACTCGCGCACCGCGAGGCTAGGGAGGCAGAAGGCGGGGTCCCAGGGTCCCAGTCGGAACGGGGCCTCCTGGCGTCGGCGCTTCTGGTCCCAGCAGGACCTGAGGTCCAACTGGAACTTTCTGGGCTGGGGGTCCTGAAGGGCAGGGCCCGTGGGATCCTCTCTGGGCCGGGGGCAGGCACAGGCCCTGCCATGAACACCCCGGAGGCCGCGTGGACTCCCGGCTGGCCCCACAGCTCCGACCCTGGCTCTGCAGGGAACTTGGCTGATGTCAATACTTGTCCGTTCCTATAGAAACCGCAATCGTCAGCCTTCAGACGCCGGCACCGGTCACAGGTGTGCAAATGCGCTAAGTGTACAAAGCCCCCTCAGCGTTTAAAAACATTCGTGTGAAATCTCTCCCGTGTCAGGTTTGCTAGCGGGTTGTTGGAGTCGCGCGTCTGCCTCTACGGCCAATCCTTTCCCTCCGTGTCCGCGGAGACAATTGAGCCTCCCGCGCGGAGCAGGAGGGGTGATTCCAGAGTGGTTTCGGTCACGGCCCCCGAATTCAGCAGCTGGATGCTCCCTTCCTTCTTGAACATACGTGTTATTGCCGTGTGCTCGCGTGAGATAAAAGTCACCCCCTTAAAGGGCCCGTCACCCGCTTCGGCCCATCTCTCTGTCACGGAGGCCCCCTCCACACCGGCCCGGCTGCTCCGAGCGGTACATCCCCTTGGGCGTCCGGGTGGGGCTTCCTGAGGTCCCGGGAGGCTCCTGGGGCGGCACCGAGACAGCCATACCAGGGAGGAGTCCACTGAGCAGGGAGGACGGAGGCCGGAGAGGACCAGCCCTGCTGGCCCAGCTGCTCCCGCTGCTGCTCCCTGGCTCACTGCGGTCTCCGCAGCACCTTCTGGCCCCGGCCGGGAGCTGTGGGCAGTGGTGATGCTTTGGGAACCTCCCCTGGCCGTGGCCAATGGAGCTGAGGAGGGACTGACCGCTTAGATCAGTGGCCGGACACCAGCCATCTGCCTGTCATCCTCCCTGAGGGCCCGCCCACTCGGAGAACGCCCGGCACAGCCTGAGAGTGGGCGAGGGAGGGCACGAGGTGGCCCAGGCCCCTCGGCCGCACAAGGCTTTCTCTTGATTTAACCGGTTTACAAGAAAGGGTTTCCTTCAGCGCTGAGTCCTCCCACGTCCCGGAGGCGTGGCGGGCCTGAATGCACCCTCGTGGGACAACGAGTCACCCAATGGCCAGCCACGGAGCAGAGACGGAACCACAATTCTCCATCGCTCTCTGCCAACAGACCTTGTGCGCGGCATTCATCTCAGAAAGAGAACGCTGGTCTCAGAGGCTGTGGCCTTGAGCGAGTCACGCCCACGGGTGAGGGTGGGCACAGCCAGCGCCAGGGTGGGGGGCGGCCGCTGCCAGGGCTCAGCCTGCGCCCCAACCCAGGCGCTGCCCAGAGCTAGTCCCCCGCTGCAGGTCCGGCCTTTGAGCGCAGGAGAAGCTGGGGGCCCCCACCCATGGCTCTGCTTCCTCACCCAGAGGCAGGAGTGTGGGAGCCCCGGGCGCCAACAGCCCATCGCACGGGGAGTGGAGGCCCTGTCCCTGGCTTTCAGTTCAGGGCCGCACCTCCACCATGAGCAGGTGGTGCGTGTGTGTGTGTGTGTGTGTGTGTGTGTGTGTGTGTATGCTGTGCATGCTGTGCATGCGTGTGCACAAGTAGGTACGCCTGTGTGCATGCATGTGAATGTGTGCACGTGCACATTTCTGTCACCGGAGTGTGCAGGCATGCCCATGTGCATGCACAGTTGCATGTTCATAAATGCATGTGCACACATACATGTGTGTGTATGTCTGTGTGCCCGTGTGAGCATGCACTCCTGTCTCTGTGTGTACATATGTGATCTGTGTGCACGCACACATGTGAGTTTGTTCAGTCCTTGGCAGCCCAGAGGCCGTGGGGACTTGAGGCAGCAGGAGAGAGGGAGGCAGTGCCAGCCGGACCTGCCCTCCTCCCACCCCGTCGGCTCCGACGCCCAAGGCCCTGGGAGCCTGCACTCCACAAGGTCAAGGTCAGCAGGCTGGTGCTTCCTGGGTGCCTGCCAGCACCTGTGACCTTTCCCCTGCTGGCCTCCAGCCTTTCCCCCTGCAGGCGTCTTGCTGGGTGATGGCACGGAGCCCGATCTCAGACCTGAGAGCCTGCGGCATCGCCGGCAGTGGGAGCTCGTCTCACGGACACGTCCCCACCCGAGGGTGACCGTGTGGTCTGCCCCAGGCCGGCCTCAGGCCCCCGTCCTGCTGCCCCACTGTGGCCACGGTGCCGGGCCCTGCTGCAGGCCCCAGACTCCTTCCTCACCCGACTGCGGTGGGAGCGGCGGCGGTTCCTCGGTCACTTGCTTCGCGGGGAACAAAGGCAGGATTGTACCCGCTCGTGAGAACCCGGCCCCACGAGGGGCACAGAGGATCTATTCCTCCCTCCCCCCAGCCCTCTCACAGGCCTGGGCTGCGGGGGTCGGAAGCGGCCTCGGAGGGCTGGGCAGGCGGCGTGGGTGGTCGGTCAGCACCCCCCGCAAGGCTCCTGCTGACCCCGAGGTGCCTCCGGGGTGTCTGTTGGGTCCCTCGATGCCGAGACTGTGCCCTCGGCCTCTCCTCTTCACTTGGGACACCGCCCTCTCCCGCCGCCTCCTCGCTGGGGGTGGCCTCTGTCTGGCCTTCAGCGCTGTCCCCTGTGCTCCCGGCTCTGCTCCTGGTGCTCCAACTCCTGTGGCCCCCTCCCCTGTCTGGCTCCAAGAACCCCAAGGAGGCAATACCTTCGGCTTGTGTGCAGCTGCCACCTCACAGAAACCCCTAACTGCCCTGATGCCCCCCAGGCTCTCCATCTTGGCAGCGGCGCCACCTGCCAGCCATTTCTGTCCACGCTGGACATCGGGAGTTGACCTTGACACCCTCCCCATTGCCCTCCACACCCATCACCTCTGAGAGCTCAGGCCCCCCAACCCCCCTCGTGCTGTCACCTCCTCGCTGTGCCTGTGAGGACAGCAGAGCCACCACCTGCTCCCTGAGCAGCTGTGCCCCTGCCCCTCACCTGCCTCTGAAGGCGCATCCCGGAGCCTCCACGCGCTGCGGAGGTCTCTGGTCCTAAGGGTCTCCCAGGCCCCCGCAGGGGAACTGGAGGTCACTGAGAGTCCAGGGAGGAGGGAGGTGGCGGACCTTGGCCCTGACCCCAGGAGAGCCAGGCCAGGGGTGGGCGCTGGGGGCCAGGGAGGGTCACTCTGTGGAAAGGTGGGGGTGGGGGTGGGGAAGGCCCTGTGGGGACAAGAGGAGCAGACGCTGGGGTCCTGTGGGCAGTGGGACAGCGTGGGGAGCTGGGCCTGGTGGGGCGGGGCAGGGTGGGGCGGGGGGCGGGGTGGGGCAGGGACACCCAAAGCCACGAAGTGGCAGCAGCCGGTCTCACCAGCAAAGACCCTGGCAGAGCTGGGAGGAGCCCAGAGCGGGCTTCATAAGAAGCAGCTCATCCCACCNCCCCCCCCCCCCCCCCCCCCCGGGGGCAGGGACACCCAAAGCCACGAAGTGGCAGCAGCCGGTCTCACCAGCAAAGACCCTGGCAGAGCTGGGAGGAGCCCAGAGCGGGCTTCATAAGAAGCAGCTCATCCCACCCTCCCCTGCCCTGCAGGTGCCAGTGACCCCACTATGCAGGCAAGGAAACTGAGGCAGAGGGGCCGCACAGCTAAGGTGGTGGAGCTGGGTTGGAACTGGGACTCAGGTCTGGAGGCCAGGCGCAAGAGCCCCCTGCAGTCCTGCCCTCGGGGAGGGAGGGCGCCAGGGGCAGGGTGGCAGGGACCAGCCCACCCTGGTCAGGGTGCAGGGCGGAGTTGGAGGAGGACATGGCTGGGGGGGTGGTGGTGGGAGGAGGAACTGAACTGGAGCTGGGGCCCCCCTGTGAGCTCACCTGGGGCCCCTGGAGTGGCAAGGCCTGGGCCAGGCTGGCATTAGCCCTCAGGGCCCAGGGAGACCCATGATCCAGGTGCCAGGCTGGAGGGGCTGTGGGGGCAGCAGGCCTATGAGTGTGGTCTGAAGTCACACCCAGGGCCAAAGGCTCAAGCTCACCTGCCAGGCCCGCAGTCTGGTCACCTGCCACCTCCCACCACACCCACAGGGGAGCTGGGGTGGCCACGGGCTCCCCTCTCGAGCCACTCCACACCCGGCCAGGCCTGGTGGCGGCAGCATGGCTGCTCCACAGGCTGGGACAGCATGGCTGCCGCGGGCAGACAGCTCAGGGTGGAGCAAGGACCTGGCTCCGGCCCCGGCGGGTCCTGACCATGGTGTGACCTTGGCCCAGCCTTCGGACTCTTGGGCCACATCACACAGCCACCAAGCGTGGCCCTCAGCCTGGTGGCTCCAGGGGGCGGCACTGCCTGGACACTGCGTACAGGAGGGGCCCACGCCCCCGAGTGCCCAGGGAGCCTGGCACCCAGTCAGGAGGCTGGTCCACAGTGCAGCCCCAGGGGCCTCGCCAGGCTGTCCGTCCTTGAGAAGGTCACCAGCTTCCTGAGCTGACCCTCCTCCGCGGCCCCACGGCAGGCACGGCTGGGCGGCTGAGCTGGCCTGGGAGTTGGCCCGGCCGAACGCGGCGCTGGGCCGGGCGTGTGTCTGCATTGAGCACTGGAACTGCAGCGTTTAGAGTGGAGGGCGCCTCCTCCTCCTTCTGTGACGATGCAGGGGCCAGCCGGGCCCCAGGGCAGCACCCACCTGAACGGGCCCCGTGTCTTGTTCTCAGCATTGGTCTCAGGTTTGGGGCAGGGGACCCGGGCTGGACCCAACCCAGCTGTAAGTGTCACTCTGGGTCACCCCGGCACCCTCCCTGGCCTCAGTGTCTCATCCGCCCAGTGGGTGCTGTCCAGTCTGCCCAATGGGTGCTGTCCATGGACTGGCAGGGGGGAGGGGCAGGAAGTCCTGACAGCCAGCGGTTGGGGTGGTCAGGGGGAGACTCTGGAGGAGGGGCTGGTGCTGGGAGAGAAGGGGACATGGGGGCAGGCTCGGGGGCTGAAGAAGACTCAGGGCACCAGCAAGGCTGGGGAAAGCGGACATGGGCTCCTGGCGGGCCAGGGCCCACCTGTTCGCTCTGACTAAGGGGTCTGTAGCAGGAAACACAGGGTGTTCGCCCACCTCCAGGCCATGGCTCACACTGTGTCCTCCACTGGGGATGTGCCTCTCTGCTTCCCCTTGATGAACTCCTATTCATCCTTCAAAGCCCAGCTCACACATTACCTCACTTGTCTGTCTGACAGAGGCTCAGAGCACCAGCTCTGCGCTGGGCACAGGGCACAAAGCGCCAGGGCTCCAGGCTGTGCCCCCAGTGGCACCTCCTCCTGCAGCTGCCACACGACTGTCCCCTGTACAGTGCGGGTCTCACGCTGACCGGGGCTCTCCTGGACGCGCTGAGAGGCCGCACTGAAGGTGTGGGCAGGGCTCCGGGCACCTCTTGACCTTTCTCCTGGGGCGGTGGCCCAGGGTGTTCTGAACCCAGGAGACGCACACTTCCTCTAGTCTGCGGGGTGGGGCGGGCCCCACATCGGCCTCAGCCCCTGCCAGATGGGGCTTCAGAGCTCAGTGGGAGAGTGGCCTCCAGCAGGAAGGCTGGGGGGCAGTAGCGAGCACCCTGCTGGGAGATGTGCAGGCTGAGGCCACGGCACCCACCTGGCCCGGTGTGGGAGTCCAGGGTGCACAGCCTGGGGCTCCTCCGGTTGGGCCAGTGGCCTCCGCCCTGGCACTCAGCTTGGTGGGGAAGGGCGAGGCGCCTCGTTCCCGGCACGGACCGCGTGGAGCTGGTATCCTGCTGCCCTTTGGCCCTGGGATGGGCACCGGGGAAGGTGTCCCCGTCCCGGGAGGGGCAGAGGAGGGGGCAGGGGCAGGAACCCCGCAGGCCCGGGCCCAGGTCACCCCCCGGCAGCTCCGTCCTGCTGGCCAGTCCCACTCCCACCCGGGCTGCCCTACACTGGGTCACAGTGGGCATCCACAGCCAGGGCTTCAGCCTGGCGGCTGAGGCAACTGACAGCCCTTAGGACTAGTGGGGGAGGGGCGAGCCTCCTGCCGAGTGAGGGAGAGAGAGAGAGAGAGAGAGAGAGAGACATGCGCCCATGTCTGCGGCATCGGGGGAGCCAGACTGAGTTGGGGGAGCAGGGGGCTGGTCACAGAGGAGAGTAGTCAGCAGAAATGGGGGGCAGAGTCCAGAGGACACCTTTGATCCAGTCATGCCTGACACTGGTCCAAGTCCTGGGTTTTTTGTTTTTGTTACATAAGCCGGTAAATTCCCTTCCAGGCCTCTGTGGGTTTGGCGTAGGTTTCTGTCACCTGCCACAAAGATTCCCAGTTCATCCTGAGACTGACGCTGGAATCAGCCTACCCTTTTGGGCGTGAGTGGTCCCTGGTGGCACACAGGGCCTCTTGCCCTCCCACCCCATAGAGCAACCCCCACGGCGCCCCCAACTCATACACACATACATCACAGAGCGGGAGTGTGGGAGCGCCTCATTCCTCTTCTGACTCCATAGCTGGCAAACTCCTACTCATCCTACAAAACCCAACTCAGGGCTTGTCCCATGAAGCTCTCCATGAACTTCTCCCCACACCACCCTGCTGTGGGGGTTCCCTTTCTCCTGACCTCTGCCTCCAGGCCCAGGCAGCCCACCCCAAACCCTACGGCACCGTCACTGCTCTCGGGCCCTGCCTCCGGCTGGAACGTGTGCAAGGATGAGGAGTTCTGATGCTGCGTCTGTTCAGCCGACCCCACGGTGCTGGCCATCCTGTCTGGGCCGGTCTGCAGTTTCGGCTGCTCAGGACTGTGCGCTGCCCCCTCCACACCAGCCCAATGCCATAGCGCCCGAGGCCAGGGCTCGGGAAGGACGAGGACAAGTGTGGGGGCAGAGAGGAAGGACCACGCAGGAAGGAGGCGAGGCCGGGCCTGCCGCGTTTGTGCAAGTGCCAGGGCCCCGGGGGCTCCAGACAGGCTCCTTCCAGCCTGTGGGGCCTCGGCGGGTTTCTCTCATTAAGATGGACAACAAAGTGACCCCACAGGAGGGTGCATGGCATGACGCGCCCACACAGTGGCTCACAGGAGCTGGGTGCGGCCAGTGGCAGGCCTGGGGGGAGGGGACGGGGAGAGAGGGCAGCAGGAGGGCCCAGCAGAGGCTGGGTGCCACGTGCTCGGGGGTGGGGGTGGGGGTGTGTGACCTCCAGTGGCTGCAAGTGACCCTGGAGCTGGGGGAGATGCAGTCAAGGCTGTGAACAGGGGAAGGGACCAAGGGGCGCCTGGCCCGGTCGCTCTGGGCCATGGACCCTGCCAGGGCCGGGCCCCGCTGGCAGGACAGCGGCCTTGCTCAAGCCCAGGGGACCTGCAGGCCCGGGCCTCTCAGACACACTGCCCCACGGGGCCCTGGCCTGCCACCGGGTCCCTGAAGCAGCCGCGCCCACCGCTCCCCACACACCCACTGGCAGCCGCCCCCACCCACTGCGATGGGGCAATCTCACCCATCGGGTGGCCTGCCCCTCACTGGGGCGCCGGCCAGCAGGCAGTGGCTCCCACGCCTACGTGTACCCGGCTCTCGCCAGCTGCCCAGCGGCCCCTGGGGTATTTTCTGTTTCACAGATGGAGAAACGGAGGCTCAGGGAAGAAGGGGTCATGTGGTCAGATGCCGCAGGGGGGCCAGTGCGGACAGGCCTGACCGGTGACCAGTGGCAGGGACAAGGGCTGGGGGGCTTCCTGGGTGGCTAGAAGGTGGGATGGCCCACGTCCCCCGGCACCCCTCCCCCACGGCCACTAAAGCACGGTCCCCACTCAGGGGTGCTGTGGGGATGGAGGGCCCTGCGGTCCAGCTGCTGCTGCCCTTTTAGCGAGTGCCAGGCGCCATCTGGTGGCCACTCCCGGCCTCGCTGCAGAGGCTGCACCAGAGCTGGGGCGCCCTGAGCCAGCAGTTGAAAGTGGTCCCTCCCGTTCGGATCCCCCCCCACTTGCGCCCTGATGGAAACGGAGGCAGAGGGGGAGGCAGCTCCATGTCCCTCAGGGAGGCAGGGCCTGGACCGGGCTGGGCAGCCCATTTCCTCTCGGGTTGTGCTCAGGGCTCTGGCTGGGAGGCCCCACTCACGCGGCTGAGGGCGTGGGACCCAGCCCAGCCGTGCTGTCCCCAAACCTGGCTCAGAGCTGCTGAGACCCCGCGGGAGACGGCCCCTCTCCCTGACCCCGAGTCACTGGGACCAGGCTCCTACCAGAGCCACGCTCTGCCCCCCTGAGGCCCAGCTCGCTCCAACGCCTGCCTCGCACCCAGGTGCTCGAGTGCTCCCACGCCAGGCCCCGGGGCAGGGCACGGAGCGGTCCTGACCCCGAGGACCAGGCCGAGTGGACAGGGCACGGAGCACTCCTGACCCTGAGGACCAGGCCCCAGGGCAGGGCAGCCCGGGGGGGTCCTGGATGTCCCACGGGCAGAGTGGCAGGAAGGGGGGACACAGTGGTGGGGCTGGCTCCCTACACAGCGGGCCCAAGTGGCTCCTCTGGGGACAAAGGCCCAGACTCCAGGCCATTGGGGCCCCCAAGCTCAGCCCCCCGGCTCCCCTGCTTCAGGGGCTGTCCACCAGTCACCCCGCGAGGCCTGGGCTCCCCCACCGCCCCACCTCTGCTCCGGCCAATCCCAGGTCCCTCAGTGTCACCTCCCAATGTTCTCAAACCGGCCCCGTAGCTGCCCTCCTTGCTCACACCGTGTCCAGGCACAGCCACTTCAGCTACTTTGGCCCAAGCCATGGTCATTGCCTCTCAGGCTCTCTGCCTCCAAGGGGCTGCCTCCCTTCTTTTTTAAAATATATTTTTATTGATTTGAAAGAGGAAGGGAGAGGGAGAGAAAGATAGAAACATCAGTGATGAGAATCATGGATCGGCTGCCTCCTGCACGCCCCACACTGGGGATCGAGCCTGCAACCCAAGCACGTGCCCTGATTGGGAATCGAACCCAGGACCCTTCAGTCCGCAACCGACGCTCTATCCACTGAGCCAAACTGGCCAGGGCACTGTCTCCCCTTGTGGCGGTCATGGAATGCAGCGCTGCGGGTGGGGTGGGGCCGTGGGGCCACGGCTGCTGGGGCTCCTGCCCCGTAGGCGGCTGTGGGCATGTCCCAAAGGGCACCGTGGCGCTTTGTCCCATCACCGGCCCTTGCCCGCTCGGCCTGCCCTGCCAGCTGTGCCGCCCAGGGGCCCACAGTACCCGGGGAGCCCATCTTCTCGTCCGCAGCCTGGGAGGCGATGGGCTCAAAGAGGGCCAGGGGGTGCCCCAGGCCACACAGCCCCTTTCTGCTGGGCGGTCTCCTGACCCTGTGTTCCCGCTGCCCCCCACTCCACCTCCGGGGCCCCTCCATGGCCTTTCAGGAGCTGCCGGGATGAGTACCTAGGAGCCAGAGGGCCTACCTGAGTGCTGGCCTCTGTGCCACAGGCCCCTGGGGTGCCTCCATCTGGGGGTGCCCACAGGCCACCTGCAGGATATCTCCCCCCCACCCCTAGCCCACCGGGGCCTGCGGAGGGCTGCACGGAGCCACAGCTCCCTCTGCCAGGAAGGTCGCGGGCCCCACGGGGATCTCTGTGGACGTGGGTTTCCTCACTCCTGGAACTGAGTGCCCCCCCGCACCTGCTCCCTCCACGGCTCCGATGCCCAGGAGGAGGTTGAGGGCTGGAGTCCAGACCACCAGGGACAGACCCCCACCTCTGAGCCCAGCCAGGTCACTCCATCTGGGGGAAGGGCCAGCCTGTGGTGTGCGGGCGGCTGCTTTTCTCTCTGAGGTGGACCCTCGGGAGCAGAGGAGGCCTGGGCCTGGCTGCTTCCTTGGCCACAGTAAAGGGACCCAGACTCCACCTGGCCCCCCTCTGCAGTCCCACGCCCCCCGCCCGGAAAGCCAGGGGAGGCGGACAGCCACAGGCCGGACCTGATGCATGTCAGCTCTGCTGGCCTGGGCTTGCCCCTGGCTCAGGGTTGCCCATGGAGAGTGCCCGGGCTGGGCAGCTCACAGCTCAAGGCCGCCACCACCTCCTGCCGCCACCTGGCGTCGCTGTCGGGAAGTGCACCGCCCAATGGCAGAGCCCCGTGGGCTGTGGCCCAGGCCTCGCTCCGGCTGGCGGCTGGCGGGGAGGGGGTATGGGGGAAGGGCTGGCGTGCACCCTCGGGTTGGGGGGGGCAGCGGGTCTCTCCTCCTTAAAGCAGATCACACACAGTTGCTGTGATTGGGTAGACAAAGGAGAGTACAACCCCGGCGGAATGCGTTACTGCGAAGGACACACCCCTCCTCGGTGAGTGCGCACACTCACTGCGTAGCGGCCGTTCCACATCCAGCTGTTGCCTCACAGATTCACCGTCCCCATGTGCACTTCCTTTGGGGCGTTAAGTAGCTGTTTTATTCACAGAGTGAGGAAGGGAGAGGGAGCAGCATCGCTGGGAGAGAGAAACAACGATCGGTGCCTCCCACACGCATCGCCACCGGGGCCCGAACCTGCGACCTGGGCGCGGGCCCTGAGCGGTCACTGAACCGGCCACCTTTCCAGCAGGGACAGCGTTCGGCCAGCTGAGCCGCCCTGGCCAGGGCTGCCCTCTGGGTTTTAAAAGGGATTTAAGGGAAAGCGCTCCGGGGACCCAAACAGGGTGTGGCCCTTGGCGCTGGGCCCACCGTGATGATGGGCAGGCCGGTCCCGCCGTGGGTCCCTGAGAGAGAGGGCACCCTGAGACGCTGGCCTTGGCCACCCACCCTGGTCCTGGCCTGGGTGACAGCTGGGTCCCGTGGTGCCGCGTGGCCCTGGCTCAGCTGGGGGCGCAGGTTTGACGGCTGGGCCAGCTCTGGAGGGCATCTGAGGTCAGAGGTGGCTCTTGTAGACCGTGAGGCCCCCGGGACACCCCAGAAGCCTGGCCTGTCTCCCAGGAGGAGCAGGGCCTGCAGACTCAGAGCCCCGCCAGGAGCCGCTCCCCGAATCCGGCAGCAGGTGGCGCCAGGCCTCCAGCTGGGAATGGGGCTCGGTTCCGCCCTGGGTCCCTGCCTTTTTCCTGTTCCCACCCAGCACCCCAGCCCCAGCGAACTACGCTCTGGCTGGCATCTCCTGGCATCCCCACAGCACCCACGGAGTGGGGTGGGGAAACTGAGGCTCGGGGAGTGAGCGGCTGCCCTTGGCCTCTGGCCCAGAAGCTCGGCCCTCCACCCTTTGGCCTCCCAGGGCGGGGGAGGGGACGCAACGAGCTGCTTTGGCCACACTGAGGGCTCCATCCAGATTCCTTCAGGACTGAACTTGCTGATGACCAGATGGTGGGGAGCCCCTGCCCCCCACACCCCATCGCCCACCTTTGGGGAGCGTTCCCACACCCCCATCTCTAGGCACCAACGGTTGGCCGTGGAGAGCCTGGAACTGGGTGGCTGGACAGTAGGAATGGACACAAGTGAGCCAGGTGCCACCCCCTCCAGGAAGCCCTCCTGACTGCAGGGCCGGTCCAGGTGCTGAGTGAGTCCCTGCCTGTCCCCGGTGCTGACCACATGGTGGCTGCTGTGTGTCCCTGCTGCCCCGTGGGCTGCGAGCTCCGCAGGGCAGAGCCTGGGAGTTGATTGCAGGGCGGGCACCTCAGAGGTGCCAGGAGGAAAGGCTGGACTGACTCCTCGGGGAGTTCACAGTCAGACACGGACACAGCTGACATGGGCACGGCTCAGGCACGGGCACGGCTCAGGCAGACAGGAGCTACCCTGGTCAAAGGCAGCGCCCACTGAGCCACAGCCGTAAAAGGTGGGGCTGCACATCAGGGCCCGGATGAGTGGGGAGGCGCAAGGAGGGTTTGGGGAGGGGGGACCGGTGTGTGGCAGGGCTGCCTACGGGGCAGGGGGTGTGTGCCCGGAGGAAGGGCAGAGGGGCCGCTCGGGGCAGGGGGTGTGTGCCCGGAGGAAGGGCAGAGGGGCTGCTCGGAGAGGATCTGAGGCCTGGTGGCGGGGCCAGGGTGTAGCGAGGGGGAGAGACAGAAATGAGGTTCGGGGGGTGAAGGGGCCATACTGCCCCTGACTGCGGGGCGAGTGAAGGGGAGGTGGACGGTGCCTATGTCTGGCCCCACCCTGAGCCCAGAGGGTGGGTGAGGGGACGAGGGGCTCCACTGTCAGGCCTCTCCTGTTTCTCCAGCTGCAAACTCCTACACAACCGCCAGGACCCAGCTTGCATGGCCCGATTGAGAAGCCCTACCCACAGCCGCTCTAAGATGGTGGCTCAGGGACAGTCCTCATGGTGGTGGGAGAGGCCGAGGAGCTGGGAGGAAGGTGGCCAAGGCCTCAGGCTCCTGCTCAGCTGGTCCCTTCTCATGGGGCCCCTCTGCCTAGGTCAGGAGCCCCTCTGGTCCCTGTCACAGGGCCCCTACCCCAGGTCACATCTGAGGACTGTGTCCCGTCTGTCCTCCTGTAGGGCCAGAGCACTGGGAGGTGCAGTGTGTCTGGCTCGTGCCCATGAGGTCGGCAAAGCAGCCTGGACTTGCCCAGTGTCTTCCGTAGGGGGCAGCGGGGTAACCTGGGGGCAGGCCCTGGGCTAGGAAAGGGGGTGTCTTTTTAAAAATATTATTTTATTGTTTTCACAGAGAGAGAGACATCAACGATGAGAATCATGGATCGGCTGCCTCCTGCACGCCCNCCGCAGGGCGTGCAGGAGGCAGCCGGTCGATGTTTCTTTCTCCCTTCCTCTCTCTAAAAATCAATAAACTATGTGAGCCTCGCACCTACCCGTTCCACCTGGTGGATAGGCGGCCTCCCTCCCTCCCTCCCCCACAGACTCTGCGCCCCTCCCCAGGCAGCGTGGACGGGCTGGCAAGGCGGGTGAAGAGGACTCCCGAGGGCTGCCGGGGACTGAGCAGTCGGCAGTCACCTGCCATCTGCCGGGAGGCCCTGCCCTGCCCTCGGTGGCCGCAGGGGTGGGGGCTGGGCAGGCCCAGGGGGAGGAGCCAGCGCTGGGGACAGGTGTGTGGGAGGCTGGGTGGGCAGGTGGCGCTTTCAGAGGCAGGCGGATGTCTGGAGTGAGCGAGGCAGACAGACGGTGTCACCCCGCAGTCACCTCGGGCTTGGCTTGGGGCCACCGGGAGCCGGGCCCCACCACTGTCACCCCGATTAGGTTTCTCCCATAAAGCGGCCAGTGTTCCCGCTCGCCAGGCCAACAATGGAGTCGGGAAAAGGACACGGGGCGGCATGGGGGGCAGGTCCCTGCCAGCACCGCCGTGCAGGAACGAGACGTGCATGCCGGGCAGTGCGTGGCCGCTGGGCCGGGCGGGGCCGACGGCCAGGGGAGGCCAGCCAGGCACTCGGTTTATCGAAACTAAGGAGAAATTTAAAAAATTAACTAACGCGAAGTCAGCCTTAAAGGCAGGGTGGACCGTGGTCGCGGCTCCTCCTGTGCCTCAGGCTCCAGCCGCTGGGCAAGTGCAGGGCCCCAGGGGCTCGTCGCCCCAAGACCACACCCTGGGGACATGGGCAGAGTCCAGCTGTGGCTCAGGGACAGACCCAGGCCCCCCTTCCTTCTCGGGCTCCTCCTGACGCCCCTCCCCGTGCAGGTCCTGAGCAGATGCCCGGTGCTCCGGCCGGGTGTCCCCTTGGTGGAGTTGGTGCCCCATCCTGGCCGCTCCCCACCTCCCGGAGCTCCCGGGCAGGGTCAGACACCCCTTGGCCAGAGCAGCGCCGGCGGGTGAAGAGTTTGGGAGCGAACAGGAGTAGCATCTGAGAAACTGGGGTCCTGTCTGCAGACACGCCTACCGGCATGGGGGGGGGGGGACACAGGCAGGGGGGGCTGGTTCCAGGGACGGCCAGGCCATGGTGTGGCCTCTCATCTGGCCAACCAGCCATGGGCTTCGGCAAGTCACTCCGCGCCGGGGCCTCCGCTGCCCGCAGCCACCCGGCCCGGAGGAAGCTCTCGGGCAGCATGTGCCCAGAGAGGTGGCAGTGAGGGAGCAGCTGCCTGCACGCCCGGGGCAAAGGTCATGGTCTGCCTGGAGTCCAAAGGGACGGCGAGCACGCGGCCGCCCCATGGGCGCCTCCAGCGGGCATCCGACCATCAGGCAATGGTTCTAACCTCAGAGGCATGTCTTTATCTGAAAATATTCTCCACGCAGGCCATGGTCTGGGTCACAAGGCAAGGGGGAGGGGGGCATCATAAAAAAGCCGGTGGAACCTGCCCCAGGGCGGCCCTCCTGGGCACGGCTCCCTCTGGGGCGCCTTTCCTGCCCCCAGGAGGCTCTGGGCCAGCCTGGCGGGTGGGAAACACAGCCCGGTCGCTACATCCCCTGACCACCTGGTGCCTCCGTGCTCGGCCAGCCGCTGTCCCACAGGGACCTCCCTCCTGCTCTGCAGCCCCGCGGAGACCAGCGCCCTGTCCACGTAGCACTCACCTCCTCCAGGGAGCCCCCCGCCCTGCCCCCTGAGGACGCAGGCTCCTGGCAGGTGAAGGGGATGAGGGGCCAATGGGATCGAGGTGGCCAAGGACCCCCAGGAGCAGGGTTTCAATCCCCGCTCTGCGGCCTTGGGTGGCAGCACCCGTGTGCACGGGGGTTCTGGGGTGCACGAGGCTGGGCAGGGCCGGGCGAAGGGCTGGCTCTGGGCCGTCCTCCAACGCGCTGGCCAGTGCCAAGCCCAGGGCAGCCGGGCCAAGGCGGGCGGGCGGGGACGGCGCTGGCTCAGCCCTGCCACCCGGGTAGGCGGGCAGTGGTGCCCCCTCCTCACTGGCCGCCGCCCAGACACAAAATGGCGCGGGGCTGAGGCGGCCATTTCGCGGCGCCCCCAGGTAACAAAGGCTGCGGTGGGGGAGGGGGGTGGTCCCTGGCTGCAGGGAGCAGTGAGTGTCCACTCTGCAAGCAGCCACCTGTCCTGGCGAGAGACGGGCCAGGAGGGCCCTCGGGTACCCTGGGCTCGGCTGCAGGCTGCAGGCTGCGAGGGGGCCTGGTGTTGGGGTCTCTGACAAACCAGCCCACCCCCACCCCCCCGCCAGACCACCCACCTCCCAAAGTCCTTCTCACCTGGGCCGGGCAGTGCAGCGGGGTCTCCCGCAGGCCGTGACGGGTCCCCCTTTCTGGGGGGCTTTGGGATGAGCCACATCCTGCAAGACACAAGGTGACCAAGGAGTCAGCTGAGTACCCCCGAGTCTCTCAGGGACCCCACAACCACCTGCAGGTGACCCAGCCTGAGGTCAGGAACTTCACTTGAACATCCCAAACCCCCGCCCGCTCCCTGCAGCCCCGCCCACCATCTCCAGTGTCCGCAGGAGGGGCTGGGGGGCTCCGGGTGCCCGCACCCCCTCGTACCCAGGACAATAGGAAGTACCCCCACCCACTCTCAGAACAAGGCCTGGGACCTGGGATTAGGTCTCCCCTGAGCGAGCCGGGGGGGGACCCCTGGGACCCACTGAACGAGGATGCCGAGCCTCGGGCTCAGGCGTGCATCCGGGCACAGCCTCCCCAACGCAGGGGTGGCTCAGGGTGACACACCCACAAACCCCACCAGGCCGGACCCACACGGAGAGGCCTTGGCCCCATCTGGGCGGGGTGAGGGACCCGGGGCCCAGTTCTCTCTCGGACTCCTGCCCAGGCAAAGCGTGAGTGACCATGGGGCGGCGGAGGCCAGGCGCCCAGGTGTCGGTCCCTCCTCCCCAAGACCTCTGTGCCCACCCAGGTCCGATCCCGCCCAGGCCTGGGCATGTGGCTCCCTCGGCCCCCAGAGGCAACACACAGCTGGCCCGGCCTCTCGGGCATAACCCTCAGGAGGGCGGGCGGGCAGAGCGCTGTGCCAGCCGCCGGGCCGGGGTCACCATGTTCGCCAACCACTCTCCTCTCTCCGGCCCCAGCACCGGGTTTCCTGCGACTGGTCAGGCCCTCAGGCTGAGGGGCTGTTGGCGGCTTCGAAGGATGTGCTCAAGCCCCCAGAACTGCCTGCCCTGCCCATGAGCATCGGAACGTCCCTGTGTCCACCTGCAGGGGGACCCGGAGCTGCTGGGTTCCCTTCTCAGCTCTGCCCCCTGTGGCCCTGGACAAGCCCCTGCTCCTCTGGGGGCCTCAGTCTCCTCACCTGGAGTCTGGGGGCGCAGAGCCCAGCTCCCAGATTCACGAGGGCGGGAACACGCCTGGGCCCCAGGCCGGGAGACTCCTCCCAGCCTCCAGCCTGACAACTCGCCCGGGGCCGGGGTGGACACACCCTGGGGCAGGCTGGGCAGGAACTCCAATCCCCGGGCTCAGCCCCGACCTGCCCGCACTTGTCCTTGGAATGCCACGTGGCCCCGCTCCAAGGTCACCCTTCCCGCCACCGCCCGCAGCCCGCAGCCCGCAGCCCGCAGCCCGCAGCCCGCAGCCCGCAGCCCGCAGCCCGCAGCCCGCATGGAGCAGGCTCCCGACTGGCGAGGAATGCCAGGGGCGGGGTGGATGCCTGGCCGGGCCTCATGCGGGCACCCCAGGCCATAGGGGCCCGAGGGCGGGAGCCGGACAGTGAGCTTGTGGGCGGCCACACCCTGCGGCCGGAGTTGACCAGACACACAGATCAGGGGTGAGTCCCCATCTTGGCTGCGTTGCCGGGGCCCGAATGGCTCCAGCGGGGACTTGGGGGGCCGACGGCTCCCACGGCAGCCGGTGTGGTCAGGGCACGGGCAAGCTCGAGTCCCCGAGGACAGGCATCGGGCAGAGCTGCCAGAACCTTCCCCACCACATGACCCCCGTCTGGTCTCTTAAAAAGGAGCCACTTACACCCACCATATGGAGCTGATGTCAGAGCAAACGGGAAACCCCAGGGGCTCTGCGGGCACCACGCTAATTGCTGATTTACCCCCCGAAAAGCAGGCCGCCGCCGCGTGTCTGCACACCCACCTCGGGCTCCGCTGGGCCAGGCTGGTCACAAACAACGAGCGGAAGGATCTGCACCAGCAAAACCACAGCCATCGCGCTTGACGGTGACGCCATGCCCCTGCCGCCCCCACCACGACTCCCGCCCTCTGTGGACGGCGGGCTTTGGGGGGACAGGCAGGGATGGTCCGGCAGGCAGGTCAGCTTCATTCTCACCACGTGGTTGGTTCTGAAATTAAATGACATTTTTCCGTCACTGCTGAAGAAACAGATCCTCATGAGGCCAGAGTTTGGGAAACGGAGAAAGGCAGCCAACATGTGTAACCGTCCCGGAGGCTCCGGCCTCACGGAACCGTGCCCACCGGGCCTGGAGCGCCCCCCACAGCCTGAGCCCCTGGCACCCCATTGGGGAACTGGTCACCACCACCGAACCCGCAGAAGGCGGGCTGCTTCCAGGTCCTTGCACCGTAAGAGGTACTTGGTGGGCGCCCCTCTCTCTGTCTACGTCTTCCCCTTCTCCGGACACCCCAGCACCCCAGAAGGACAGGCCCCAGTCCTCGACGGGGCCCTCTCCCAGCTGCTCGCCCCTGCACAGCGACGCCCGCCCTCCCCGGCAGGGGTCAGCGCCCAGCCGGCCGCTGGTCTTAGAAGCCCTGCCTGGCCTCACAGGGACCGTACTTGGTGGGAAAATTGTCTGCTGGCACCTCGGAGCTCCTCACAGTGAGGTACGGTGCACAGTGAGGCCGTCTCATCTCCCCTTTCAGTCACTGGACTCGTTCCGTTCATTCATGAAATGTCCCCCAAGAGCCTGCCCTGCCCGAGGGGCTCAGGCTCCCAGAGTCCCAGGAAGGGGACCTGGCTGGCACCCTGCAGGGTGGGCGACATGGGCACCACCCAGGGGCCAGTCAAAGGGGGGGACATGCTAAGAGACATCAGAGCTGGCAGGACTGGGGGGGGGGTCTGGGCGTGGCCCGCCCGCTGCCACCCCCACGGCAGGTCTCACGTGGGGGCTGAGCCGGGAGGGCGTGGGGAGGCAGCGGAGGAGCCCGCACCGCAGTAAATCACCGCCCGGCGGTATAATTATCTGGGCACTTAAGCTCCTCTTTCTTCTCTCTCCCCCTGGGGAAATTTCCTTCATTTCCTACATTATCCCCTCTCCCCGAACGTCTAAATCAACCCCGACCACACTGCCCGCTCCTCCGAGCTCACTCCCTCGCCAACCTGGGAGGGGGGCTGGGTGCAGGGGTGGTGGGCACCCGGAGGCGATGGCTCACACCCACCCAGGTCTCTCCTGCCCGGGACGGAGAACTCAGGTGCCACCTCACCTCTCCTTTGGGCTGTGGAGACCGTGTGCCCAGGTCCTTCACCTGCCTCTCCGCCTGGGATCTGCGGAGGGGCCTGGGACAGGGGGGCAGCCCCAAGCTGAGTGGGGGGCGGCTGCGTCCCTAGCCAGCCCCTTGAGAAAGCCAGCCTGCCCCTGGGTCGGGCAGGGTGATGCCAGGCCCACGGTGGGTTTTGGTGATGCGGGAGCGGGGTGGACACCGCTCTGACACCGCCACCTACCACGTACCCAGCCCTGACCCGCTGCCCCTCTAGTTCCCACTCACACCCTGGCGTCACCACCCCACTTCACAGATGAGGAGACTGAGGCCCAGGAGGAAAGCTGCCTGCCCCGACCACGTGTCGCTCGGGTCTGAAGCTGCTGCAGGTCCCACCCCGCGGTGGAGAGGACAGGCCATGGCCTCTGGGACGTTTCGCAATAAGCGAGCGGGAGCCGATGGGGAGGAGCCAAACCACCGCTTGGCAGGTGGGACGTAAAGTCCTGAGGGCCAGGCTCCTCACTGAGTGGGAGGGGAGGCGACACCTCCCAGGGTGCCACCCACCAGGAGCAGCCGCCCAGGCGGGGGGGGGGGGGGGGGGGGGGTGGTGGTTAAA
>JAWPEG010064503.1:207651414-207685471 GCA_035771395.1 Myotis vivesi | reverse complement strand
TTGGTGCTTACAGCACTGTCTGCCCGCATTCCTGCCTCGGGGGCCTCTCGGGGGCTCAGGGCCCTGGGGGCTCTCACGGGCACAGCCCATGCCTCGCTCACCGCGGTCACAGCCGGGTCACTGGACGCCGACAGATGCCCAGCAGAGCCTGGCGGGCACCGCTGCCCCCAGCTGAGCTGTGGGGCTGCGCACTCCGACCGGCTCGGCCTCGGCAACCACCATCTCTGGTCAAATTCTATGACCCCTTTCCTCACCAAAAAAAAAAAAGAAAAGAAAAGAAAAAAAGAAAAAAAAAAAGGAAAAGAAAAAGGAAAGAAGAGCCCTCCTTGAAAACACAAAAACCCCCGAAGGGAGAATCCGGGCGAGCCGGCGTCCTCCTCCCCCTCCCCGCTCCCTCCTTTCGGGGCACCCTGGCCAGGAACCAGGAACGGGAGGCGCTCCCCGCTCTCGCTTTGCAGACAGTAAACTGAGGCCGAGAGAGCACGGGGCTCGGAGACCGTGTCCTGAGCCGCTGGCCGGCAGGTGTGGGAGCCGGGCTGCCTCTGTCCAGCGCTGGTCGTCGAGAAAGGACGGGGCTGAGCCTGGAGCCAAGACCCAGGAAGGCTCGGCCCGGGGACTGGGCACGGAGGGTGAACAGCGGCTGCTGGGTCCCGCACCGAAGGCTGCTGCTCTGCAAATGAGAAGAGACCGGGGGTGGGGGGGGCTCAAACTCAGGGGGCAGGGCTCAGGGAAAGCAGGCTGGCTCCGATGGAAACCAGTCCGCGGCCACCGCANCCCCCCCACCCCCCGGGGCCAGGGCTCAGGGAAAGCAGGCTGGCTCCGATGGAAACCAGTCCGCGGCCACCGCAGCAGGGGGCCCCCATGGTTTCCATGGGGACGGGCTGGAGGCAGAGCTCTGGCGAGGCCAGCAGATGTGGCCTGTGCAGTGCTGGTGTGGGGGGTGGGGTGGGGTGGGGGTGGGGGTGGGGTGGGGGGAGGCGGAATGGAGGCGGGGGGGGGGGGGAGGGGGAGGGGCGGTGCCNGAGGCGGAATGGAGGCGGGGGGGGGGGGGAGGGGCAGGGGCGGTGCCGCGCCCTTGCTGGGACGTGGCAGGCCTGGGGCTGGAGGCAGGAGCAGGTCCCCCCCTCCAGGAAGTTCCCCAGGCCCGGGCCTCCGACTGCTCCAGGCTACATGTCTGCTCCCCACGTGCTGGCCCAGCCCCGCGGGCGCCATCTTGGCCTGGGCCTCCTTGAGGCCCCTGTGTTTGCAGAGGGAGGCCCCTCCGCCCCTGAGTGTGGGACAGTCCAACCATCCTGCCTCGGGCCCTGCAGCCCCGGCCCCGGCCCCACAGGTCTGCTGGGTCCAGTCCCTGCGCTCTCCTCCTGCTCCCCGGCCAGGCCTGCCCAGAGGGGGTCCCCAGCCTCCCCAGAGGCCCCCCAGAGAACCCCAGGGGCGCTGAACGCCTCTGAGGCACAGGGAACTCGGGGGGATCAGGGCCATGAGCCCCCAGCGGTCTCAGGGGGACCCACAGGGCTCCTAACTACCCAGGAGGGCTGGTTTCCAGGGGCTGAGCCTGGCTGTGGCCATGGCCACCCGGCACCTCCTTCTGCCCTGATCGGAAGGAACCCCGCACACTGAGACCCCGGACATCTACAGGCACAAGGACCAGCTTCGGGCCCAGGCTTGACCTCCCCCCTACCTTCCCCCCAGATAAGTTTCTCCAAGGGGGAGGGGTGGACATCTGCAAGGAGACCTGAGACCCCACAGGAAGAATCTATAAGACCCCCCCTCCCCCGTCGCGCTCGCTCGCTCTGCCCTCTCCCTGCTCGGTGCCCCCAGCCTCCCGGAGTTTTATTCTCAGTGACTGGAAGGCGGACTCTCTACAGAGCTTCCGAGAGCAGCTGGGCACAACCTTGCACATCCCCCTGACCTCCCATGGGAGCACTGAGAACAGGTCAGCCCCTCCCTCCTTCCCGCCGGCTGCTGCCACACTATGCGCTGTCCATGGTCCCGCCGCAGGCACTCAGAGCCACAGGCCTGCCGCCCTCAGCCCTGCAGGGCCCCTGGGCTTCTTCAGCCCAGGCAGCAGGCTCTCCCCGAGCTGGTCCCACTCCCCCTCCCCCGGCAGCGGGCTGCGGACCGGACCCGGGACCGTGGCGGCCACACCTTTCCCCCTGGTGTGGGCCGTGGTGGAGAGCCCGATGAAAGCTGCTTCCACACGGGTCCCGAAGGCCAGGGAGCCTGGTGGGTCGCCGTCAGTCCGGGTGTGACTCCCTCTGGGGGGCAGAGCTCTCCTCTGGTGCCGGAGCACCCAGGACTGAGGCCCCGAGGCCCGTGGGGCCCATCCATCCAGGCTGGGAGCCTGTGCGGAGTTGGCGTTGGACGGCTCACTCTTTGTGCACAAAAAAGGCTCCAGCTGAGGGCACCTCTCCAGGACCCGGCTCCCCTCTGGGCCCAGCCGCTGGGCAGAGCTGCTCACCTGGACCTCGCACATGGCGCTGGGAGGGAGTCCTCGTCCCAGCATGTTCACCGTGGCGCACACCAGCAGGCTCTGGCGGCGGGAAGGGCGGGAACTGCCTTTTTACCTCCAGGAGCCCTGTGCCCGCCCACACCCGGCCGGAAGTTGGGCACACCCATCGCAGGAATCTCGGGGCTGGGCTGGGCTCCCAGGAAACTGGGCCAGAGGTGGCCCCACCCCCCAGCCTCCTGGGGGTTTGCAAGCCCTGCCCCCACCTCCCATCCAGACCCCGCACTCAGAGGCCAAAGTCCCAGAGGCCAGAGGTCGAGGCCCTTCTCCCCAGCCCACCCACACGGTCCCATGCGGGGCCACATGTAGTTCCCCGAAACCCGTGACTGCCATCGACCCCTCCCTCTCCAGATGGGGAGCCCAGGTAGGGCAACTGCCAGCCCAGGCCTCTCCCTCGGAGGCCACAGGGAAGGAAACCCAACTGGGCCTCCAACAGGCCTCCCCAGCATGGGGCCCTGCCCCCAGGCCAATACCATTGCCCCCACGTCAACAGCAGAGACATGAGCCTACGTGCGGGCGCATGGTTCTTATCAGGCCTCCTGTCCAAGGCCGGGCTGGGCAATCGCGCTGGCTCATCAGCCCTCCCCCCACCACCACGTCCCCCTCTCCCCCTCCCCTCCCCCTCTCCAGGGGCCCAGCACGTAGGCGCACGTGCACACATGCACACGGCCTGCCCACCCAGGCTCTGGCCGCTCCCCCCCCCCCCCCCCCGCCTGCCTGGCCGCCATTTCCTCTCCCGGGCCCCAGCCTCGCTTCAGTCTGCAAATGGCCGCCCCCGGCACCGCCTGGCCCCGAGGGGACAGGGCCCTGCCTGGCCAGAGCCCAGAGTGCAGCGGGCTGGGCAAGGGCCCCTCCTCCCCCCACCAGCAGCCCACACGGGGGTGGCTGTCCACCCACTGGCTGTTTGGCGGCCCCAGGGTGGCCCACGGCCAACCCCAGGCGGACACATGGCCACCAATCGCCCGTCCACCTCTGGAAGCTGTGAGGGTTCAAACCCACCAAGTTTCTCTTGCACCCAAGTTCCTCCAGGTACCCGGAGCACAGGACGCCTGTGTGTCCACGCACATGTGCTCCACGCACGGGCCACGGCGCAGAGTGTACGCCATCCACATCCGGCCGCCACGTGGGCACCCGTGTTCGCGCTCAGTGAACACAGAATGAGTGCGGGCTCTGGAGGACGCAGGCCCGCGTTCAAACCCCGTGCCAGCCCTCAGCAGCGGGTTGATCCTGGGGAACTCACAGGCCTGAGCTTGGTGCTCCCCCCCCCCCCCACAGCCCTCGCGTCCAGGCATTTCTGAGGGGCTCTGTGTGAGCTAGGCGTGTGCTAAGTGCTGTCCGCGTGTCACCGTGAGGCCGGGACACGTGCTGGCCCGTTGACCAGGGAGGAGAGGCCCCCATCGCTGAGACTGACCTGAATCTTCGAGAGCCCCCGGACCCGGGCCGGGGCCAGAGCCCCGGCACCGACGAGAAATACAACTCAGATGCCGAGACAGGGTCGACCACAGGCTAAATAAAGGACCCCGGTCAGAAAGGACGAAAGGGTTTTTAAAAATCCGGGAAATTGGCTCCCCAACGGGGCTGGCAAATGCCATCAACTGTTCCTTCTATCCCCCAGCGTCTCCACCAACAGGTACGTCCTTAAAACAAGCCTCAAAAAAAGCCGCAGCCCAACTCCGACTTACTCTGCAGGACGCAGCCCAGCCCGCCTGCTGGAGGCACCGACCACCCCGGGAAGGGGCCTCGGGGCTGGGGGCTGGGAACAGGAAAGGAATCCAGAACTTAGAGATACAGCAGCAAACACTTAAAAATGAGGAGGAGGGGGGAGAGGAGCCCTCGGAGCTGATTACAACACCGTAATGTGAGCAAATTCACAAAATAAACAGTCACCAGCGTTTGCCAATGATTGCGGCTGTAAAGGTGCTCTGCCCTCCCGGGTGGCGATAGGGACTGATATAGGGTGCCCTTTATCTTGGCAAGATACATTTTTTTAAAAGTTTATGGCTACTCTTTGTAGTTACCTGTTGATTTTTTTTTTTTTAGTTTGGATTTTAAAGTACCTTTAGACCAGGCCAAATATTTAACCAGCTGTTTTTTCATAAAAGTCTCAAAATGACTTTATGGAAGGCTGTACATACAACACCCAGACAGTCAATGTCCGCCCCGCGACACTGTGAAGATAGCACAGTCTAACCCTGCCCACACCCCACAGCGCCGAGTTCCAACCCGGGGCTAGCGCGGCCCACGCTGCAGAACAAGATAAAAACTGGTAACTCATTAAGACACGGCCGGTCCTTTGACCAAGGTCATGTGCTGTCTCAAAAGGCAGAGATAAAGACCAAAATTTAAATTAAAATCTAATGAAGGGGATCGTGTTCCCCGGCGGAATTTTTCGGGAGCGGGCAGGTCACTGGGTCAGGCTGCTCCTCGAGGCGGAGGCAACTTGTTTGTTTTGACCTCCGATCTCCCAAACCGTCGGCTCCGCCACGGGAATACGCCGTGTGGCCAAGGCCCGGAGCCCGACAGACCAGCCCATCTGTGCTGTGAGAACTGGCCACTTCAGTCTACAGCGGGGTTTATATAGAAGTGGCGATGTGAAAACTGTTGTGCGTGCTGCTTCTTTAAAAAACAACAACACACACAAAAAAACACAGTCCTGCTGAGAAGTAGCGGTGCCGTGGAGAATGCTGAGATTCTGCCTGATTTACAAAAATAAAAAAATAAAAAGTCTATGGAATTTTTTCACTGATTTGGGGAAGAGGTCTATTTTACTGATTTCACCCAAGTTAAGAACTACGATGGTCCCTGACCATCTGGCTCTGCAAGTTATACGCCGGGTAAGGTGGTAGCCACATACATTAAAACCCTGAGGCGAACCTCGTCTCGGTGCAGAATACTAATTCAGAACGAAAACGCTCATTTATGGAAATTAATTGATCTTATGCTCCTTACCCCACCTTGTCCAAAAAGAAGATGAGTTAAAACTCAGGAAATGTGATTACCTATCATTCCAGGATTTAGGATTAAAAATCTCTTTCACCTGCGTTAATTACAGCAAAAAAAAACCAGTCAAATTAAAAGAGATGAGCAGTGGGCAGCTATTAAAAGTATTAAAGTGCTTTTAAAAATGATTAACACCCCCCCCAACCTCCAAATGCCTCTCTCTACTCTTGCTCGCTTGCCTTTAAAGCATACGACACCCTGTTTCTTTCTCTGACTTCTATTTTGTCACCGGTGTTTCATGGGGTGCTTGCTAAATATTTGGGTGGCACGCGCCTGCCGCCTGCAGCAGCGTTCGTGGCTGTCCTACCACGGAGATGTTTTCATTCCCGCCGCTGCGTGCGCCCGTCTCCGCAGCCCACGTCTCCGCAGCCCACGTCCTCCGGGATCGACTGCTGTCTGGTCTCAGAACAAAGCAGCCGCCGATTTTTTTCCTCGTGTGGGCTGAGCTGCCCAGGCCCCCACGGCTCCGAATTAGAAAAACAAAGATGCACGCACAGGAGAATCTGCCTGTGAGCTGCAAGCTAGAACTTTCTGGACCGGGCGTGCCATTTTGCATAAATCAAGACCCGGGCTGCTCTGAAACGCGGGGAAGCCGGCTGCGTCTGCAGGCCACGCTCCGTCAGCCCGCCCGAGGGCGGAGGTGAGCTCACAGCTGCACTTTGCAAAGCCCACCTTTTAAGGGAAAAGGTTCAGCCACTCCAAAGGGTCAGGGACCAACAAAGAAACTCAGGCAGCCCCGGCCCCAGCTCTCCACCAGCCCTGGCGGGCCCCGGGGACACAGAGGGAGGTCGGCACCAGCTCGGGATTAGGACCACGCAGGGCCCCCCAGGGTCTGTCCGGCGGACAAGCCCATGTGCCCCCCGCATGCAGGCGATGGGCAGGGCGGCTGGGAGCCGGCCCAGCACTGCGAGTGCTTAAATGAGGGCTTAAAAAATTAAAAGCCCCCAAACCTAATAGATTCTCCCACACTGAGCTGAGAGTCCAAAACAGCTTTCTTTTCTTTCTTTTTTCAAAAAAATAAAATAAAACGAAAGGGAAAGAGAACTGGATCCCCAAGCTATGGACACGGCGGCATTAAAGATGCCGGACCACATAAAGGGCCTCTGTTCCCCGAGGCGCGGCCACCTTGGAGTGCCAGCCGGGCCGCCAGCCGCGGAGCCGCCGGGAGGGGCGTGGGCGCCTCCGGTGTTTGTCCCTGTGCCACTCCTGACTCTGCCAGAGATTAAAATACCAGCGATAACGGTACCGAGGCAAGCGGACACCGCGAACAAGCAAGAGCAGGCCGTGCCTTTAATGCCTCCCGGAACGTTCGCTCAAATGACTGAAAACGGCTGCTGTGCAAAAACGTTCCTTTCCATTGTGATCTCGAAAGCTATGGGTCTTAGAAAGAAATGGCCTCGGCTTCCACATTTTCCCTGCAGTTTCTGGAAGGACTGACTTCACTAAAGCTGGTGGGGGGGGGGGGGGAGCTCTGAGATAGAATTTGAATTCCAGAGAACCAATTAGAGGGAACGAACGAACAGCACGAACACAAGATGGCAGAGCCTCGGCTCGTCTCCAGAAGAGAAGCCAGAGGCGACTTACCCAGGCGCCGGGGAACGAGGAGCTCTCTCTCCAAAGTGAGGACGCGAACCGTGGTGCCCGCTGGTCACGGCAGCCAGGCCGTGCCCAGGTGCCAGCCCCGGGCAGACGGGCCCTCGGGTGTCCTGGTCTCTGGCCACCGTCGTCTGTCCGTCCCTGGTCCTGGCTGGCGTGGCCTGGGCCTCGGCCACCGGAGGCAGGGCTGCCAGGAGCGAGTGGCGCTGGGAGCCCGGCTGGCAGCCCGGGAGGAGAAAATGCTACTTTTGTCTCCTGCGCTCACTGGCTCGTCTGGCACTGGCTGCGGGGAGGGGGCCAGGGCGCCCGCTCGGCCCCGCCCACCGGGAATTTTTGAAAGATGCTCATGGGTGTCAGAGACAGACGTGGCAGAGGCGGGTGGGCCGGACCCCCAAACGAGGCGGGGGGGGGGCGGGGAGAGCTGGCTGGGGAGGGGGGGGCGCGGGAGGAGGAAGCTGCAGTGTCTGGCCACTCAGCGGCCGCCGAGGAGGACGCCGGGAGCCCGGCCCGGCCCGGCCCGGCCCAGCCCTCCCCGTGGCCAGGCTCGCGCCATGTTAGGGCGGCCTCGGGGCCAGGCTGCCCTGGGAGTCCAGGCAGCCGGCTGCCAGGGAATAGAGGCCGCTTTGTTCCCACGCGTGGCCCTGCAGAGCAGCAGGGGCCGACCGCCGGGGTGCTCCCAGGACGCGGCACCCCAGCCCACCCCAGCCGCCCCCGGCCCTCCAACGGGGCCCACCTAGCCAACGCTGGGGAGGCGGTGGCCGCGAGTTTGATTCTGGCCTTGTGTCCCATCAGCCACCTACGTCTGGGCGAGCCACACCGCCTCTGCTAGCCTCGGTTTCCCTCTGTGTGAAGACCAGGGCCGCTGTGACAACAGAACGAACAAGGCACGCAGGCGCTGACCGGTGGCCGGGATCCCCGGGCGCTCAATAGCTGGTCCCCACGCCCAGAAGGGCCGCAAAGGTGGCCAGGAGGCCGTCCGGGGTCCAGGCGCTCACCACAGCCTCTCACAGACACCAATCCTTCCATTTCACCAAGACCAACACTGGCCACCACAGCGCGGAAAGGTGGCCACTGTGCTCCGGCCCTCGGACCCGGGCCCGTGAACGGGGCTTTCATTGTGGGCACTCCTATTGGAGATTTATCAGACGTGGGCCCCGGAACTGCACCCTCAGGGCCAACCCGCTGGCCCCCATCTCTCCTCTGGCCCTTTATGTGGCCGGGAGCTGAGACGGTGACCACGGGTGGCTCTGTGCGGGGTAGAGGGGATGGCGTGGAGGGGCCGTGGCTGCGCCTGCCTCCCCGGACCACGGCCTTCCGTCAGTGACTAATGGAGGGAGGGATGGCCCGGACGCCTCAGGCCAGGCTGCCAGGGGAATGCTTTCATACGCCTTATGCCCGGGCAGGGCCAGTCATGCCCAGAGTGCGAGTGGTGGGGAGAGAGGGAGGGAGCGAGGACTCTGGCCTCCCGCACAGCCACGTGACCAGCTCGCCAGCTGATGACAGAGACAAAGCAGGTAGGATTCCGATGCCACGCACCCCGCCAGGAACGCCGGGAATGCCATTCCAGGCAGGGCTTGGCAGGGCTGCCCACAGCCTGGCCCCGGGAGGAGAGGGTCCCCGTGCTCCGCGGGGGGAGCCACTGCAACCAGGTGGCTGTCTCAAGGCCAGGGTTGCCGCTGCAGGAGGAGCTAGCACCGCACCCTGACACACACACACGCCGCAGTGCCCGGCAGGCCGAACAGACGACGGTGGCCAGATGTGGGGTTCAGGACAAGGCCCGGCAGCCGGGCCGGCATCGGGTCCCTCTCTGATGGGCCATGTGCCGAGAGCTTTGGCAGCACCGCCGCGGTGCCGGGCACAGAATCCCCCTCAACCGGCCCGTCTCCCCCTGGCAGGGCAGGGAGGGCTCCACAGACGACACGCACGGACCCCGACATATTCGGGACACGCGTGTGTCCCCGCAGGCCCGAACCCGCAGGTCCAGTGCCAGCCCAGAGCCCAGGCGCGTCTGGGTGACGGATGTGCAACCCCCGTGTCATGTGCTGCAGCTTCTCTTACCGTCAAACCACGCGCGGGCTGCAGCCCGGCCCAGTCGTCTTGTTATCATTTAAAATGTAATTACAAACGGCTGATTTGAAGGGACAAATCGCCCTGAAACACGTGGAAGGCGAATGTAGACTGAAGAGCCCAAATCAGCAGGTAAAGATTTCAGCGAAAGCCCTCCCGCCTCCTGGAATCCCAGACCTGCGCGGGCCCTTCGTGGGAAGCCAGCCGCATTCCTTGATGAACCTGAAGGGGGAAATCTGTTACTCCTGGAAAAAAAAAATGGCCTCTTTGCTCCGTCCGTCCGTCTCAGGCACATGTTTTCTGACCATGGCGACCAGCCCCGCTGACCGTAAGAGCGGCTGCCGCTGCCCTCGGGTCACGGCTCAGCCCAGAAAGCCTCTCCAGCCTCTGATTAAACAAACGGAGGCCCGTCTGCAGCTGCGCCGTCCACGCGGGTTTCTGAGCCGTCCGGACAGGCCAGGCTCCTGGACCCCGACGCAAACAAGTCTCCAACCCAAACTTTGAATTTTACTTTTGAACTACACCACCCCCCTCCCCTGCAATAAAAGGTGAATAAAAGCTTCTGTTTTAGGGTCCCTCTGCCCCGTGTCACGACATTTCAGTCATCCCATTTCAAGCTGACTGATCCTACCCCCCGGCCTGAGGCTGCTGTGGCCACCCCCACAAAAGACAGCTCTCTTCACAGTGTGTGGGGGCGGAGGGGGGCAATGCAGAAGGGGGAACACATTGCAGCTGAGAGGTTCCAGGATTTTTTTTTTAAGATGCAACTGAAGTTTTTTTAAAAAATAAAACCTCGTTTTTGAAGACAAATATTAGCATTTGCCAACAAAATCTTTTGGGGCGAGAAAGAATCTCGGCGGGGAGGCGACTCTGACCCCTGTCCCATCGGGCTCACGTCCTCTCCTGCCCTCCACCCGCCTCGCAGGGACGTCCGTCCACACTGAGGCCCCTCTAAGCTGGCTGGGGTCTAGTCCTATTGTCCACTGTGCCCCCCCCCCGGCACACCCCCCCCCACCCCGCCACCATGCTCTCGTTACAAGCCCCATCTGGATGAATTCCTGCCAGAGGCCCTAACCTGAGCCTGGGGTCCCAGCCCTCCTCCCCAGGGCGCCTTCCCGGCTGCGTGGAGGCTGTGGATTTAGCAGGAACCTGGACGAGCTGCTTGGGCACCATCCCCAGGGGGATGTTCATTCTATGAATGCGGCAAACTTCCGTCCAGTGCTAACTCTGGCCAGGCTCCTCCGGGGTTACACAGCCTCGCCAGCAGGGCAGCGGGTCTGAGGGCTGCGTGTGGCTTCACGGGTCAGGCTAGACTCTCCGGGACCTGCAGGCCACTCCCAAGTTCATCAGAGAATGGGACTGGATTGGGGGAGGAGTAGAGAATACCAGAGAATCACAAATACTGTCCAAAACCCCCTCTCTGCGGCCACCCCCAACCCGGGGACAGACCCTTTCTCCTCCAGTCCCTGTTTTCCTCACGTCCACTCGGCGACACCTCCCCCCGCCCCCCCCGCCCCCCCTCCCCAGCAGACAAAGGCCAGCGGGGCCTGGCGAGAAGGAGGCCCCCTCCCTCCGGGCCACGACCCCAGCCCTGGCTACCTTGCCGGTGCTTCGTGCCCCTGCGGCCTTTCAGAAGAAAAGCCACAGAAGAAAACAAAATAAACTTGTGAAAGTTTAAACTCCACCGAACAAAGAAAGCCAGGCGTTCCCACCAAAACTTCCCCCGAGCCACGGGTTGGGGGACCATCTTTCTTCCTTTTCTATAAATCTCTGTCCCCGACTGAGATTCTAGGGCCTGCGCTACCCAGACACTCGAGCGCCGAGGTCCCAGCCGACGGACCCGGGTCGGCCCTGAAAATAAATATTTCACATAAAAGGTCCATTGTCTTCGCTTGGAGACAATTGTTGCTTTTTCTTCCTCTTTGGCCCCAGAACATCAGAAAGCATGGCCGGTGCCTTTTAGGGCTCATCCTTGTTCCAACAAGACCTGCGGACGGGGGAGATCTCACTGGGTCTCCCAGACCCTCGGAGACAAATTCCTCCCGCGGCAGAGGCCGGCGTCTGGTCCGCGTGAGTGCAGATCAGGCCCAGGAAGAATGAGCTCTCCGGTCCTGAATTCCTCCCACCACATTGCCACCCGCCTGGCCAGCCAGGCGGGCGCGGTGCTCAAAGGAAGGGGTACCGCTTCCGTGGGCACACCCGGGACCCCCGGGGGACCTGGGCGCACCTGGGGTGCCCAGTGCCTCCCGCCGAGTCCCCGTGACAAGGAGAGCCCAGACTTTGCCAGCGCAGGACAGGCTCCCTTGAAAACATCGCTGGGGCTCACTATCCTGCCACCTGTGGGGCGGGGGTGAGGGGGGGGGGTGCATTCCAGGGGCCCTTTCTAGTGAAACCAAAACTAGGCTCCCTGTTTCTCACAAACTCAAAAATATAATGATAACTGGCCATAGAAACGGTGATTACCATTTACAACAATAACAATTACAACAGGGGCAGCCATTTACGGCGCCCCTGCCACGTGCCGGGACCTGGGCTTTGTGCGACTGAAGCCGTCCCAGCCCTCGGAGCGACCCTCTGGGGTCAGCATTCTTAGTCCTGCTCTCAAGCTCGGGGCTCGGGCCCTGGGGGGCGATGTGACTTGTCTAGGTTCACACGCTGAGCCAGGGGCCAGGTTGGAGGTGCCCCAATGTGAGCTAGGCACCCCCCCGCCCGAGCCCCCCACTCCTGCTCAACGGGACTTCTGCAAGAGAATTCTCCCTTTTCTCTAAACGTGCAAATCTATCCCCAAGCCCAACAATGGCCAAGCATGGGGGTTCCCAGATGTTTTCCTGCCCGGCCTGGAAGGGCTTCCCTATCTTCCAGAACATGGGCCCGCAGTGGGGGCACATGCTGGGGTCTTCCAAGAGGTTTCCCTAGACACGGGGTGCCTGCCAGGGTGGGCAAGGCCCTCCAGCCCCTCCCGGGCGCTGCCTCGGAGTCTGACCTGGTTCAGGGCGGGATGGAACAGGCCCTGAGCATTCTGAGGGTGGAAGCATGTGAGACGGGAGTGAACCACGCGGACCCAGAAGTAACCCTACTGCAGAGCTCCCCACTTTCCGGCTGAGTAAAGCAAATGCTGTGTGTGCCTGTCCACGTGGCATGCTCAAGGCCGGGCATGGTAGAGGCCCCTCACCTCGCCCCCCCCCGCCCCCCGCAAGCAGCCACTCCCCCCCCCAGCACCCCCGGAGACCCCTCACCCAGGATCTGGGACCACAAGTGGCCAGAGGCTGGGCATGGCAGGGCCGCAGTGCAGGCAAGGAGCCGCCCTGGTTTAAAAAAAAAAACAACCAAGACCACCGGGGCCATCTTCCCAGCAGCCCGCCAGCCGTGAGAACCTATCCCCTTGCTTAGCACAGTCTATTGAATCCAGAAGTGATTTAAAAAAAAAAAAGACAGGCATAGTTTCGTTTTCGGGTCCTTGTCTTTGTGTGCGCGTCATCAAAAATAAAATTGTGCTTGGATGGGCTATGCCAGCTCGGCACGAGGCCCGGTGGGGTGAGCCTGCACTGGAACGGAGCTGCCCGAGGGAACAAGGACAAAGGCAGGGCCTGCAGGCAGCCCCGCGGTCTCCTGGAGACTCAACTTTGTCCCAGTCCACATGCCGGGGGCACATCCAGGGCAGGAGATGGGCCTCTGGGGCTTTGCCAAATAGCAACCCCCCACAAAGTGGCCCGGGGGTGCGTCCTGGGGTGCTCAGACCTGTCCCTGTCCCTCCTGTCTGGCCCGCAGGCCGTGGGGGAGCAGAGGGTGCCCCGTGTGGGGGGCTGTTTTAATCCTGGGGGACGCCCAATGGCCTCAGCACAATGCCACCCATTCCCACCCATCAGGCACTGTTATGGGTCATCCGTGGACCCAGAGAAAAAGCCTCCCACATTTTGCAGGGGAGCCCCAGCCCCCCCCCAGCCCCCAACACTTGAGCTTCCTATAATTACCAACCTCGTCACTGCCATCACCACGCCGAGCACAGCTCCCAGGCGGAGCACAAGCTCTCGGCGGCCTGAGATCACTCCCGAATGTTCCACCCCAGGTTTCGGGTCTGCTAACTGCCTCGGATACAGTCATAAATAAAAATTCAAAATGAGAGGTGGGGGATGGGAGGGGGGCAACGGCCTAGCCAAAGAGCAGGCCAGGGTCGCCTGCAGCTCCAAGCAAACGTACAGCCTCGGCGGCCAGGTGGGCCAGGCCTCACTGAACCGCCCTCCTTCGTCGGGGTCCTTCCCGGGATCGGGGAGCCAGGCAGCCCCGGAGAGGGAGGCACAAGGCAGACCTGGGCTCCTCGGGCCTCTGCCCAAGTTCCCGGAAACAGGCCTCCAAGTGCCAGCTCACGAGTCCGGGGTGTGATGGAAACGGGGCGCCCCTCCCCAGTGTGCTGTGGTCTCAGCACCCCGTCAGGTTACCCAAACCACATCACACGCTGGGGGGGGGGAGTGCGGGGAAGTCGCACCCGGGATGTGACCGTAATAAAACCCAGCTTCGTCCCCACAGGTACGGGTTTCACTGTCACAGGGAAGGCACGCACAAGTCCCAACACGCATTTTTTTTTAAAGTCCCAAACGGCGAGGGCCAGCGAACTAAAATGCAATGAGGGCCGTGCTGGCCTGCCAAGACCCCACTTTTAAAGAAATGAATTCCAGCGTTACCTTCCAGCCCTGTCATGACGGCAAACCTGCATTCCTGCACCCCTTTCCTGCTCCCCACACACTGGCCAGAGCCGGGGACAGGCCCGCGTGTGAGCCGCTATAAAGGGGGATTTATTACGCAGAGTTATGAGTTGTTTTTCATTTTATGCCACCATAAACAACAGCTCCCACCAGGGCCTTTCACGCGGCTGGCCCGACTCGGCCCGGCGGGACCAGGGCCCCTCAATCCACTCTCCGTCACTGCAGGGCCGGCGGGGAAAACAGACGGCCGCTGGTGTAGGACGCCGACGCCGGGGAACACATTTTAAGAAAGGGTGGTGGCTCCCGAACGGCGCTCCCCAGCACATCTAACCTTTCAGAAGGCGCTTCCTCCTTCCCGCCTACTCTGGTGGAGGTGCGCCGGCGCTATTTTATGGATTCGGTGCCTTTCTCTCCGGCAAATGGCCCGCACACCTGAGCCTGGGAGCCCTGCGTCCCAAATTCCGAGCCCAGAATGTTAGCGAAGGTCCCGAGTCCCGGCCAGCGGCGGAGGCTGCAGATTCAAGAGCAGACCTCCTCCCAGCGCCCCTCTGCGGAAGGCCTGCCCTGGAGAAGGGCTCTTCCTAGAAATCTCTTCATTAATATTTAATTATTCACTAACTAGCAAAAGTGAGAAAGGCACTTACCGTCCTCAGGAGTCGCCCTGAACCCCGCGGCGACCCGCGGCGCGCAGGTCGGCAGCCTTGCCCTTGCCGGAGACCGCCGGACGCGGCCCGCGCGGCGCGGTCCTGCCCGCGGCTGCAAGGCCCTGGGCCGCCGGCCTGAGTTCAGGGCTCCAGACGCTTCCCTTCCCCCCGCGCCGCCCCCAACCGCAGAGAGCCAAGCGGTGCCCTCTCCCCGAACTCCCCCGCAGGTTGGCTCCCGGCCGGCGCCGGCGGAGCGCACGGCCAGGCCGCACTTCCCCGGCCCCGCGGACTGCGCGGCTCTCCCTCCCGGCCTCGGCTTCGCTAGATTGCAACCCCGACCCTCGCCGAAGAGGGTCCGCGGGACCCGGTCTCCTCGCGCCCGCGCCCCGCGCCACGAGGGACCTTTGTCCTGGCCGAAAACGAAAGCGCGCCGGGCCAGGGGCGCCCACGCCCTGCCGCGGAGGTCCCGGCCCGCTCGCCTCGCGACTTTCTCCAAGTTCACGTGCATCCCCAGGCGGCCGGGCGGGCGCCGAGGGCCCGAACTTGCAGCGCCGGGCCCCCGGGCGCGCGGCGGCTTTCTCCCGGGCGGGCTGGGGGCGGCCGGCGGCGCGGGCCGGAGGCACAATGGGCGCCGCCGGGCGGGCGGGCGGCGGGCGGGCGGGCGCGGGGACAGCACGGGCCTGGCTTCTGCGCGGCCGCTCGTCTGGCGCGGCCCGGGCGCCGAATGCGGTGGCGGCGGCTGGGCACAGACGCGCCGCGCGCCCGGTGCATGCTAATGGCCGGCGGCCGCGCCATGAATTATTCAGCAGCGGCTCGGAGAGAACGAGCGCGGCGCGGAGGGCGGCCCGGCCCGCGCTTCCCCCGCCGCCGCGAGGCTGCCCGGCGACTTCCCAAACTTTGCCCGGTCGGCACCGAGGCTGAGGCCCCCTCGGCTCCTCCGTCCCCGCCTGAGCGCGCCCGCCGCGCTTCCCCCGTTGCCGCCTATTTTATGTCTTTTGTCTCGGAGTTGGCACCTGTCCCAGAGAGCGCGTTTCCCTGCCCACCCCTTCGCCGCCGGATCGGGGAGGGGGAGGGGGGATGGGGGGACCGGGGAGGGGGGAGGAGGGACCGGGGAGGAGGGGAAGGAGGGTTGGGGGAAGCCAGGCGCCCAGGGCCCCGCAGCCCCGAGAGAACGCCTGGGGGCGACGGCCGTGCCCGCGAGCCCGGCGTCCCTGTTCCGCAGAGAGGTCAGAGCTCCGGCTGTGCCCAGAATACCAACGAGGCCTCCCGGGGCCCCCGCCATGCCCACTGCAGGCGAGGACAGGGCGCGGCCCCTCCCGCCTCCCCCCTCCGCCATGCACCCTCCTCCCAGGGCCCGAGCGCGCGGGCGGGGCCGGCGGCTCGAGCAGCGGATTCGCCACCCGGGCCCCGCGCCTCGCCCCGCAGCCCCGCGTGCGCGCCCCCGCGGGCTCGCCGCCCTGGCGCTCCCCGCCCGCGCGCCCCCGCCCGCAGCCCCGCCCGCCTGCGCGCGCCAGGCAGGGGGTACCGCGCTGCGGGAACCCCGCCGCTTTTTGCTTTGAGCCCTGAAGCCCGCGCACCCAAGGGGCGGGGGGGGGCAGCTAGCCCAGCCCGCCCCGCCGCCCTGGCACTAAGGCGGCTGCTGGAGCGCGCTCGGCGGCTGCGCTTCGAGGTCCCGGCTGCCATGATTGCGGGCAGTGAGGCGCGCGCGCACGCTCGGGCCCAGCTTGGGGACCCCCGGCGGACCGACAGCCCCTGGTCTGCCCGCGGCCCTGTGCGCGCCGCGGGCCGCAGCCAGGGTCGCCCGGCTGGTCCTTGCGGGGGCCAGTGTGCCCCATGGAGCTCTGGATGAGGCTCCAACACAGAGTTCAGGGTCATCGGTGGCAAACGGCTTCCTCCAGCGCAAGGCGGTGCCAGTGGGACTCCATGGGGTCTTCCCAGACACCGCGGCGGACCTGGCGGAGCGAGGGGCGCCTTGCGCAGTGGGGTAGGGGGTGGGGCGCTCGGGGTCTCGTGAAGTGGAGGGGAGAAGTGCCCTGTGCCCAGAGATGGAGGGGGTGTCAAACGTGCCTGGCAGAGGTGAGAGAATCCTCACAGTGCCCGGGAGGCGTGGGATGGGCATGGGCACCGTGCCCGAGCCGCTGCCCAGCTCCGAGCTCGCTCTCTTCCTTCCCCACAGAGACAACTTCCTGCTCCCCGGGCCCAGGGCGCAGAAGCTGCGGGAGAAGTTACAGGCCGCAGCCTTGCTCTCCCAGCCTGAGGACTGCCCTGCTGCCGGGCTCCTTCGCGCCCCTGCAGGGGGTCGCTCCTGGCCAGGCTCCAGGGTCCAGGCAGGGTCGGAATGCCTGCGGGGGGCCACAGCAGCCTTTGTTGCCGGCTCTGCAGGGGGCGCCTGAGTGTCCCCCACCCTCAGAGGGGTCAGCTTGAGCCTATGGCACTAGAAGACCCTGACATGGGGTCACTGTGCTCATAACCCCATCTTCCTGCCAGGGCCTGCCCCCGCTCAGAGCCAGATGGGCCTGGCTGTCCTCAAGCACCCATGAGGACTGCCCCGAAGAAGGAAGGCCTCCTGGGCCCCATCCCAATGGTTCTGCCTGTCCCCCCCCACCACCACCCCGACCGGCCTTGGCATTCTCACTACAGTGTCCCTTGACGTCACATCTCGCCATTTCTGTGAACCAATGGAAACTTGCCTGCTGTCATAAATATATATATACTTTTTATGCTATTGGTAAATTCAAAAGTTCCTCGCGTGCCCTCCTCCCAGGAAACTCCATCCCGGTTGGGTTGGACTGCCCAGGAAAGGGGGAACAGGCCGCCCTGGCCAAGGCTGGGCGGGGGCCGCTGGAGCAGCTCCCCAAGGACCCCTGCTGCCCACTGACCACCTTGGAGGCTCCCTAGACCCCCGTGGCCTTGGCCTTGAGTTGTGCTGCCCCCACTCTGTGACACACACGTGTGGGGGAGGGAGGGCGGAGGGGGACACCAGGCACATGCAGAAGCTCCTGAGGGTGCTTCCCGGGTGAGAGTCGCACTGTAGCCTCTTCTTTCCGGGGATGGATTTTTTCTTTTTTCCTGAGGGAACATGCAGCCTTAGAAAATGCAACAGAAACGTTTCCCAGTTCATCTCTTCATCGAAATCCTGACCGACTTTCACTTTCCACGGCTGCTGACAACCAGCAGAGCGGGTGACTTCACCGAGGGTGTGTGCCCCTCCTTCTGCGGGGGATGGAGGGGGTCTCTGGGGCACAGTCAAGGGCCTGGGTCGGGAGCTGGAAGTACAGGCATCCTGCGCCCCTTCCTCCGAAGAGGCCGGCTCTCTGGCAGCCCAGACTCGGAATGCTGCCCCGTTCCAGCAGCACCGTGGGGACACACGGCCTCTCTTGGCCGGCCCGGGCCTTTATCATCGTCTTCGCTGCCCTAAGCCCCCGCTGGACACGGGTGTGTGCGGTGAGGAAACACTTCCCCATGAGACCAGTGTGTCGGGCAGTTCCACAGCCACAAGTCCCTGTGTGTCCCCTCCTGTGCCAGCCACACCAAGGACGAGCCCCACCCTGACGCCATTATAAACCCCCTCCGCCCCATCGTCCTGGATGGTTCAACTACTTAAAAACAGATTTGTGGTTCAGCAACTTTGGGGGCTGCAGAGCCACCAAAACAAAGCTTCCAGCGGTCGGCGAACTCATCAGTCCGCAGAGCCCAATGTCAAGAGGACAACGGCTGAAATTCCTTTTCAGAGCCAAGTCTTTTAAATTTAAACTCTATAGGTAGGTACATTGTTATTAACTTAATTAGGGTGCCCCTAAGGCTTAGGAAGAGCCACACTCGAGGGGCCAAAGAGCCGCATGTGGCTCTCAAGCTGCAGTTTGCCCACCACGGGACTAGACTGAACGCAGAAGTGAAAACATCGTAGGTGCCGGCCCTTTTAATACCAAATCTTGTTTTTCTGAAATAATGAGCAAGCTGGGTAACAACTGAATGGGGATTTTGCAAATAAATATATGGTTCCTACTCTCACGTAAAACCATCCCCAAACGCAGAGCCTAGAAATGCTGCATAGCACGTGCACGCGCACGCACACACTCCGCATCCAACAACCACACTGTCATCTATTTATAATCACTTTGCTAAGCACTCGAAATATTATAACTAATGTGATATATGTTTTGTGATTAAATGGGTGGATTAAAACATTGAATTAAAAAAGCCACAAAGAAAAAGAGATTATCTTCCATTATGCCACTTCCAACTTTTGCTCCGTGGGTACAAATACACATCTGACAACTGTGTCATTACAGAAGGCAGCGACTAGATGCCAGGATATTAGCTTGGTAATTTTCACCTGAAATCATGGTATAATCAGGCCGCCAGCTAACCTTTTTATTAGCTCATTTTTTTTCCTCACGCTTACACAGTCGTAAGTTAACTTAATGCTGTTTCTCTCCTCCCAATTATTATTTGGTAAAACAAGGAGCTGGGTGAGTCAGAGCAATAGTCGTGAACACACACTCTTTTTAAAAATCCCCTCTTACTTGGCGTGGACTGAGAGAGAACGTGGTTGCACACTCGGAAATCAAATACCAGCACTTGGGCGATGCTGTTGGGGGCGGTTTGGGTTGGTTTTTAAAGTCTTTTCCTAACTCACTGTCATCCCACATGATTCGAGGTAAATGGTCTCAGAGCAGAAGGCGAATATTTGCTTTGCCCACCAGTGTTCTGTGTTATGACGGCTGGGTTTCCCGCGGAGCCGGCCGGGCCGTGGCCCACGCGGACCCGAGGTCAGATATGTGAAAACTCAGTCACACGGAGCTCTCGCCAGACCAGGATGTTTATAGGATCGGCCTCATACAGTTATTTTTTCCTGATTTCTCCCAAGATCTGTCTGTTGGGAATGCAGCGGCGACTTCCTGCTCGGGCCCGCGCGCGGCCCCAGGGTCCCGGCTCAGCCCCGCAGGCCCCGCGCTTCGGTTTAGTTTCCCTTCTCCCCACGCCGGGCCGGGATGCTCACCAGTTGAATGTTTTCTGTGTCCGAGGCGTTCTCGGAGCCAGCGAACAGATGCCTTTAATCTAATTCAGGCAGCGGGGCGAGTGTCAGTGGAAACACACATTTTTCACCGGGGTTTTGAACATGCAGCCCGCACACCCCAGAAAAATGCGGATTTTCCGGCCGGCCCCCTCCACTGCAGGCTGGGAGCGGGCGGCGGCCTCTGGGTAAGACGCTGCTTCCTCCGTGACCCCCGTGTCCTCGGGAGGAGCCTGGGCTGCTGCGGAGAGAGCAAACCCGGCCGCGGGATTCTGTTCTCCCGTCTTTGTCTGAGTCCTTTGCAGGCCTGGGGTTCCCTTCCCACCGGCCGGTTTTGTAGTAACTTGTCCCGCGTTGTGGAAGCTTCATGTCGACTCCCAGTGATTTACACACAAGCCGATGAGCACCGATGACCGATGACCCGGGCGCCTGCTAGTTTAGCTAGAAGCAAAACCGCGGAGCAGAGCGGCCCTGCGCAGGGTCTCCCCGAGGCAGGAGAGGTGAGCGCGCTCCGTCGGAAGGGTCTTTCCTTCTGAGCATAATGAAGCAATTTTCAAAACCTTTTGCTTTCGCTCACTCAGTTTTATGTCAAACCTGGCGTGACAACCAGCAACAGAAACGAAGCCCCGGCCGTGGAGAGAGCATGTTTGGGGGATACAGCGCGGAGCGGGGCTCTGCTTCGGCAGCCCCCCCACCACGCCCCAGGCCGTTTCTGGGTGTCCTTTCATTTAAAAAAATATCTAAAGAACAGACTTTGCGGGCCCGCAGCTGACAGCGATCAGTGGCACGTCCTCCGCTCCCGCGACTGACAGCGGCCACTCCACACCCCGCGCAGCCCCGTGTTTGTTTAGAAACCTTCTGCTAGCAGCTGTTTTATCGTCGTTCACACACCTTGGAAAGTCCACGCATTCGCTTTCCACGATGTGTTACCTACGTGTGTATATAAAAAAGTCTAACAACCCTGGAAGCATTCCTAAGAAGTTAATTATTATTTTTCAAATAAAAGAACATAAAACAACTAGGAGTCTCCATAAATGTGTGTTCAATCATACACATGTATAAATGTGGGAACAGGCCGTAGATGAAACACAGATGCCAGTGTGAAAATCCTCCCTGGCAGATGAGGACCTGCAATTAATATCTGCATTCCAACGCGGCAGCAGCACAGACCAGAAAACAGGAATTAGGGGTGCCGGCCGGCCCCGGTCTCAGGTACACATGCGCCTGCATCTCCACGGCAGCGCCAGGGCCTCGGATTTGTACCGGAGAGAGCAAAATGCACGTTTGAAAACTCAGTTACCCTTTCAAAGAGAAGTGGGCGCTGAATTTATGTTAGTCTCCCAGTCCTGCAATTTCTAAAATGGAGTCATCACAAATTGGGAAATTAACATTCTTCTAAAGAATTCATTGTGCCACTTACAGCCAATTTTTATGAGCAATTAAAGATAAGTTAGAGTGCGGAGTTTGTTTCTGGGAGAAGGTACGGATTTCCACAAAAGTGAAAGGACATCAGAAAATGTGAAAGGAATTTCACTCCCCAAATGTCTAAGGAATGCCTTCCTCTCGCAGCCGAAAGCCTTGATTTATTTGAAGTATTTTTAGATCTTATTAATCCTTTATAGGGGTCTGAAAGAGTCGTTATTTTAATGACCACATATGCTTTTTAAATCACATCTAAGGAGAATTTAGCTATTAAAAACTTAAAGCAATTTTAAACTTTAAAAACTGTCAAATGTTTATTTAAAAAATTTTTAAACAATGCTGAAAGGCTCATGAAAGTCAGTTACATTTTTTTTCCCTTCCCCACAAATGGAATGAGAATTTTAGGATCCTTTCTTAGCCGCTCGGCTCTCCGGCGATCTAGGTAAAGTATGAGCCCTTTAGGAAAAAAAAAGGGGGGGGCCAGGAAAGAAAATAAACCCAGAGTTGAAACTCAAACGGTGCATTGTTAAATTGCAAGGGACAGCAAGAACTTAAAAAAAAAAAACCCCAGGCTTCACAGATCACTTCTTTAGAATGATTGCAGCAGCCTAGGCTGCCCGCGGGACGGACACATGCGGAATGAGGGATGGGGGCGCCGAGGATCAGTTGTTTGAAATTTGACCACACTGGTCTTATTTATTTAAATACTCCCATTTTATTTTTTTTAATCTAATACAATTTCCAGACAGCACAGGTAAGTACTTTGCTTTCTACATAATGAGTTTCATTTTCCAGACTCGGTCTAAACAGCCTGGCTTTTAGGTCGCTCACAAAAAGGCAAGGTGAAGGTCAGACTTTTCATACATTCCCTTTCCACAAAAAGTGAAGAATGTCTTAACTAAATTTATGGCTGCGAGACAAGATCCTATTAATGGCTGCAAAAAAAAAATACTAAAAAAGAAAGCAGTGCTTTTGTTCTGTCTTGCTCCTTGCTGTGCATAGAGCAACTTTTGGTGTAATTCCTAATTGTGAAAAAACTTGAAGTTTTGTGGGTTTTTGTGTTTTTTTTCCAACCAAAAGACGATGATAATCTAAACAATCTGACGAGGGGTGCCATGAACTTTGAAAATAAGAAGTAATCTAATGAGCAGAAAATAAAAACAGGATGGACATGTATTTTTAAAATGTTTTTCAAAACCCCGAGCAACTTGGCCGGCACTGTCCCTCCTGGGCTCGCTGGGAGGATGCTCACAGGCAGGAATTTTTTAAACTATCATCAAGCGTTTGTGCTTTTGCTGATATCTTATCTGGTAACCAGTTTTTCAACTCTGCCTTCTAAATATCCGGCTCCAGGGCGGCCCGTCCCAGCCCCCTCGTCCAGGGGGAGGCTGTGGACACAGAAACCGGCGCCTCTGTCCCCCACACTCATAACTTCTCTGAAATTAGCCGTCTCTTGCACGTAGGACGCCGGAAATTTCTAGGAGGCCTCTGAGCCTCACTGGGGAGCTCCTCATGCTGGGAAAAAACTTCGCAGCGCACACCTGGATCTACAAACTCGGAAAAATTAACCAGCTGTAGCCAAAAAGCAAAACACTCAGCCACCCGAACAGTCTGCGAGAAACACAGGGCTCTTTGACGTGCGTGACAAGAAGACATAAATAAAACCGCTCGAGGCAGACAGGCTGAATGAGCCTTTCAAGACAGCCCCTCGGTGCCTCCAACTTTAATATTAGAACATTAAATGTTAGCAACACAAGAAACATCCCGGGGTGTGTGTGTGTGTATGTGCACTTGAAAATATAAGTGTGTGCACATGTGTGTGCATGCACGCATGTGTGCTGTGTGTGTACACATGTGTGTGCTGTGTGTGTACACACGTGCCTGTGTGTGTGTAGAAATAAAAGTTTTTGCTGCCCTTCTGGTGTGGGGCCGACTTGAGGTGCTGGGGAGCCCCCAGCCAGGGGCAGGGCAGGCCCTACCTGTGCTCTTGGGGTCACCCCCTTTTTTATCCCACACATGCAAACGCCCCAAGCCAGCAAACAGGGGACCTGCTGGAGATAACAAGATCCGCAAACCATTCCCCGCAGGACAAAAAAAAAAAGGTGTTTGCTGCGTGGCCAACGCTGACCTCATTCCCCATCATTAGGACAAAAGCAGCCCGGCCAGAGGGGAGTGAGGCCAGGGGCTGAGGCCTCTCCACCCGGCAGCTCCGCTCCCTCGGGAGGGACAACCAATCGGGTGCCCTGGGCTGGGGTTTGGGCCCCACAGATCCTGACCCCAGCCAGCTGGGCCCGCTGCACAGAGTCCGGCCTGGGACCCTGGGCGGCCTCCAAACCCTCAAATCCAAGATCCCACATGAGAGGCCATCTTGTTGTCCTGTTCAAAGGCCTGGGGCCCTCTATCTTGCCCGGTTTCTCACCAGGCGTGGCCCACACCCTCCTCACAGCCCCTGCAGGGGTTTCGACACAGTGCAGCTCAGCAAAAACACCCCACGTGTGCAGGAGGTGCCAGGTACCCCAGGAGTTGCTGAGTCTGAGTCAGAAAACAGCCGAGGGGGCGGGGGGGGTGTCCTAGGCTGTCAGGAGACACCTTGTGCGTGCACCGAGGGCTTCTCCCCCACCCCACCCCTCCCCCGATCCCACAGCCAGAGACGAAGATGGAACAGCCTGTCACGGTAAGTGCATTCCTTCCTAAAGACCAGGGAGAGGAGGCGCGGGATGGAGTAGTGACTTGGCCAAGATTGCACAGACCTGGGGCCTCCAGCCGCCGCAGGCGCACACAGCACTGTTATTTTTTATATTTGCTTTTTTTAAAGAAAAACATCACCACCCCCCTCTCTGCGCTCCCTCACACATAGGCGTATTTTATAGGTAAGAGCAGTTCCCAAGAAAAACAGAGCCTCATTGAAATCTGGGCCCCAGAACGCGGAGCGCCGGCCAGCTCCTGTGACCTCCCTCCCCCACAGCCGGCTTCGGTCATCCGAGGCGTCCACCCTTCCCTGCCAGGTGCATCCTGATCACCCCCTCCCGCTGCCGGGAAGAATGGACCTCCGGTGTGAAATCGCAGACACAGCTCCCCCGGGGGCCCGCCGGGGCCTCCCCACAAAGCCGCCTCACCTGAGCGGAGGGGTCACCAGTGCCCGAGCCACCGCCCTTCCCGCCCAGCCAGCACCCTGCACCAGGGCTGCCCGGCCAAGCGGGCAGGCGCTCAGAGCCGCCCTGCTGCTTGAGGTCCCGGGGAACCTGGTGGCCCCTGTCTGTGGTCTCCATACAGAAGGCGAGCGGGTTACCAAAATGGCCTGAAAAAACCCCAGTCTCCCATCAGCCAGGACGTGCCGGCCTCCCCGGGAGAGGCTCACTAAGCGGTTCTCTCCTGGAGGGGGGCCTGGGCACCAGCATTCTGCAGGGGCAACCGTGTGCTGATCACATCAAGTTACTGACCCTCAGGAAAGGGGGAGGTGGGTGCTTGCAGCCGCTGGAGGAAGGACGTGAGGAAGGACGTGAGGAGAGAGGGAACTCGGTAACTTGGAAAACAGTTCTGCGCGGTGATAATAGCAGAGCAGAGCTCCACAGCTTCCCCTTGCAGCAGAGGTCTGCCCCCCTCCGCGCCCGCCCCCCTCCGCGCCCGGCCCCCCTCCGCGCCCGGCCCCCACTCCAGCTCCAGCCTCATTACTGCAGGGCCTGGCCCCACAGAACACCGCGTCTTCCCCAGGCCAGACCCCGCGTCAGAATAGTCCACTCCACAAAGGACAAGCTCAGAAACAAACTTAACATTTTAAAAAGTCTCCCTGGAAAAGCGAGGCGAACAAAAACTATGAAAGACGCGAGCAGCGGAGCAGAGGCCTGGCTGGCGCGGCCAAGGACGCGGGCGCCGCTCTATTCCGCCGTCCAAGGCCGCGGCCTCCCAGGCTCTTTTCTCTGGCTTCCTTTTTGAGCCTAATTATATGAGAAAGTGCTTTCGAAAAAAAAGAAAAAACAGACAAAAACCTTTAAATTTTTTTTTAAAAAAGTTACAAAAGCTAAGTCTCAAAAGCTTTCTAAAAAAGACAAAAACCTTTAAAATTAAAAAAAAAGTTACAAAAGCTAAGTCTCAAAAGCTTTCTAAAAAACAGACAAAACCTTTCAAGTAAATTAAAAGTTACACAAGCTAAGTCTCAAAAGCTTCTGGGGATAAAACGCATAACTTTGTCCAGCGTCTGAGGCAAAAGCGAAGCACACAGGGCACAGAATGGTCCAGGCCTGAACTCGGGGCCCGCGGCCTCACACACCTGGGCGTGGGGGCGCCCAGGACACGGGTCCGGGAAGACGGTGATTCGGGAAGAGAAGCGTCGCGGGGAGAGAACCGCTGCAGAGGATCTGGGGGGACCCGGTTTCCGCACGGGGTCTGTGGAGTCTGCTTGGCTGCACCAGCTCTCCTTTGTCGTTCGCAGGGTTTCCAGCAGAAATAAAGACCTTTACTTCCCAGAGAGAGACACGAGGCACAGCAAACCTGTTCTCTCTGCGCCTCCGCCGGGGCTGCAGACGGGACGGGTTCGCTCCAGCTCTGCAGGCGAGCGGCCTCCGCGCGCCTCCTCCAGGCAGCCCCGGGCTCGCGTGCAGGCGGGCGGGCTGAGCCCGCGGGGCTGGCGGACGCGGAGACCAGGGCGGTCCGGGTGGGCGTCAGGCCTGGAGTCCGGGGCTTGCGGGGGGCGTGGCCTGCAGCGCGAGCGTGTGGCTCGACCCACGTGTAACCGTGTCGGTGTCGTGTCCGCCACGGGGGTCACGCGGGGGCCGAGTCCGAGTCCGAATCCGATCCCGAGGCGAGCCCGGGGCAGGGTCCGCATGAGTCCGCACCCGCGTCAGGCTCTCCGCAGCGGGACGAGGCTGAGGTTCCGCTCCGCGTGTGAGTCCGCATCCCTGTCCGAATCCGAGGTCGAGCTGGGGTCCGGGCTGGGGATCCGAGTCTGAGTCCGAGTCCGAGTCCGAACCCAGGGCAGAGCCGGGCTCTGGGGTAGGAGGCGGCCTGGATCCAAGTCCGACGCGTCCGGAGTCGGTGTGCTGCGCAGCGGGGAGGGGCCCGAGTGCAAACAGAGGTGGAGAGTCTGAGGCTGGGGCGCGTCAGGCAGCGATCGCGGTTCCCATCCGGGACCCGAGTCCGAATCCTGAGTCGAGCCCGGGGCCAGGCTCAGGGCGAGTCAGCGTCCGGATCAGTGTCCGAGTCCGTGTTCCGGGCAGAGCACAACCCGGTCCAAGCCGCGGTCCGCGTTGGAGTCCGAGTCCGCGGAGGCAGTGGCGGCAGCGGCACGCGCCCCAATTAGCCACGGTCTGACGTGGTCACGGGGTCCGACAACGTGTCCGTGTCCCGGGTAGAGCCGGGATCCGAAATCAAAACGGCAGCAGCGCGCGCCCCCAGTTGGCCGCAGCCTGGACTTGCGGTCCGTGCCCGAGTCGTGTCCGAGGCCGCGGTTGGGGTTCGTGTCCAAGTCCAAGTCCGAGGCCAAGTCCGCGTCGGAGTCTGCGGCAGCAGTGGCGGCGGCCGCGGCACGCGCTCAGATTAGCCGCGGTCGGAGCCGCGGTCTTGGGGTCTGACGTATCCCGGAGCCAAAGCTGAGATCGCGGTCCGAGGTTATGGTCCGTGTCGGAGTCCAAGTTTGATTCCGTGTCCGGGGCAGACCCGAGGTCCGGGATCCGACGCCCTGCCGCGTCCGAGTCCATGTCCGCGTTCCGGGCAGAGTTGCGGTCTGAGCTGCTGTTTGTATCCGCGCCTGAGTCCGCCGGCGGCGGCAGCGGCATGTGCGGCCAGGAGCGCAGTCCCGGCTTGGGGTCCGTGCCGAGTCCGTGAACGTGGTTGGGATCCATGTCCCTGTCCCTGTCAGACATTGTGTCCGCGTCCGAGTCCGGATTTGGGGTCTGTAGCCGAGTCCGCGTCTCTGTCCCGGGTGGAGCCTCGGTCGGAGCCGCTGCCCGTTCCGGTATCCGAGTCCGCGTCTGCAGCGGCGGCGGGCGCGCGCTGCGATTACCCGCAGGTCGAGTTTTAAGTCCGTGCCCGAGGGCGTGTCCGTGGGCGTGTCCGTGGTTGGGGTCCGCGTCCGAGGCCGGACTTGGGGTATGTATACGAGTCCACATCCGCATCCGGGGTAGAGCCGCTGTCGGAGCGGCTGTCGGTATCCGAGCCCGAGACCGCGTCTGCAGAGGCGGGGGCGCGCGCGCATGCGCACCACAGCCACAGTGCGAGCTCGGATCCGTGTCTGTGGTTCGGTCCGTGTCCGACCCTGGATCCGCGTCCGAGTCCAGATCTGGGTTCTATGTCTGAGTCCGTGTCCGTGTCCCGGGTAGAGCTTCAGTCCGAGTCCGAGTCCGCGTCCGCGTCTGCAGCGGCGGGCGCGCGCCCTGCGATTAGCCGCAATCCGAGCTTTCAGGGTCCGTGCCCGAGGCCGGGGTTGGGGTTTGCGTCTCAGCCCGGGGTTGGGGGTCCATATCCGAGTCCGGGGTTGGGGTCCGCGTCAGAGGCCGGGGGTTGGGGTCCGCGTCTGAGTCCGAGTCCGGGGTTGGGGTCCGCGTCAGAGCCCGGGGTTGGGGTCCGCGTCAGAGGCCGGGGGTTGGGGTCCGCGTCTGAGTCCGAGTCCGGGGTTGAGGTCCGCGTCAGAGCCGGGGGTTGGGGTCCGTGTTTGAGCCCGGGGTTGGGGTCCGCGTCTGAGTCCGGGGTTGAGATCTGTGCCCGAGTCCGGGGTTGGGGTCCGCGTCCGAGTCCGGGGTTGGGGTCCGAGTCCGCGTCTGTGTCCAAGCAGACCTGCGGTCGGAGCCGCTGTCTGTCTCCGAGTCCGCGTCGGCAGCGGCAGGGCGCGCCCTGCGATTAGCCGCCTTCTAGGCTCGAAGTCCCTGCTCGAGCCCGGAGTTGGAGTCCGCGTCTGAGTCTGGAGTTGGAGTCCGCGTCTGAGCCTGGAGTTGGGGTCCGCGTCTGAGCCTGGAGTTGGGGTCCACGTCTGAGTCTGGAGTTGGGGCCCGCGTCTGAGTCTGGAGTTGGGGCCCGCGTCTGAGTCTGGAGGTGGGGCCCGCGTCTGAGTCTGGAGTTGGGGCCCGCGTCTGAGCCTGGAGTTGGGGTCCGCGTCTGAGTCCGGGGTTGGGGTCCGCATCTGAGTCCGGGGTTGGTGTCCGCGCCTGAGCCCGGGCTTGGGGTCCGCACCCGAGTCCGGAGTTGGGGTCCGCGTGCGAGTTTGGAGGTAAAGTCCGCGTCCGAGCCCGTGGTTGGGTCCGGGCCCGAGTCCGAGTCCGCATCCGCGTCCGCCAGTATCCGAGTTCACATGCTTGTCCCAGGGCGAGCCTCGGTCGGAGCCGCGGTCTGTATCCGCGTCCAAGTCCGTGTCTGCGCCGCATTAGCCGCAGACCACGCTTGGGGTGCGAGCACGGATCCGTGTCTGACACTGTGTCCACCTCCGAGCCCGGGGCTGCGGTCTGAGTCCGAGTTCAGGTCCGCTTCCCAGGTAGCGCCTCGGTGGAGGCCGCTGTCCGCCTCCGTCTCCGTCTCCGAGTCCGCGTCCGCCTCCGGGTCCGCCTCTGCGCCCGCGTCCTCGGAGGCGGCGGCAGGCGTCGCTATTACCCGCCGACCGAGCTTGGGGTCTGAGCCCGCATCCGTGTCCGTGGTTGGGGTCTGAGCCCGCATCCGTGTCCGTGGTTGGGGTCCGTGTCCGTGTCCAAGGCAGCGCCGCGGTCCGAGCTGCGCTCCGCCTGCGAGTCCGAGTCCGGGCCCGTGTCGGACCCCAGTCCGTGTCCAGGTCCCAGTCCTCGGAGGCAGCACGCGCCCCAATTAGCTGCGGGCGGGCGGCCGCATTGAGGGCGAACAAAGGGCACGACCCAGGGTCAGGGAGTCGGGGGCCCGCGCCCGCTGCTTTGTTCGCCGTGTTGTTTACTTTGCCGAACGAAGCGCACAATATAGTGACTAAAGCGGATTAGAGGGTCGCGCCCCGGAGGCCGAGGGACCTCCCAGCCTTGGCGCCGCCCGGGCGGGCTGGCCTGCCGGTGCAGACCCCGTGCCCCGGGGCCGCGGGGAGACCTGGGGGCCGCCCGGGGCCCCAGCACCGCTCACCTGCGCCACACGGCGGCCGAGCGGCCAGCTCAGAGCATCCCCCGCCGCCGGGACAGTATGGTATCTGCTGACTCCTCATTTTTTAAAGGTTGCACTGTTCCCAGCACCGCCGGTCCTGGGCGTTCGTTTTCCAGGGAAGCAAAGGCCATTTGCTTGAAGGCGGATATTTTACACGGAAACAGATTTTTCCATTTCACAGAATCCTGTAGCGTTATGGGTTGTTTTTTTGGTGTGTGTGTGTTTTTTTTAAATGCCCACCCTTTGTCTTGACACGGCCAGGCACCCTGTGAGTCAGCGAGTGACTTCAGGGTGCAGAATAATATTTTGTGATACAACAGCCCTGAGAACTGCCGCTGGGGAAAAATTATTTTCTTTCTTTCTTTCTTTCTTTCTTTCTTTCTTTCTTTCTTTCTTCTTTTTCTTTCTCTCTCTCTCTTTCTTTCTTTTTAAGAAAGCAAATGATGAATATATAAATAAACCACTACAATTTCCGCCCAAAGACTACAGTTTTTCATCTGGCGTCATGAAATCACGTTCTATATACTTCTCCGACAGGAACTTTTAAATGGCCCCTAAAAACCAAGTAGTCACAACAGAAAGTACAAACTTGCATTCAAGCAAAGTCTAACCACGGAGCCAAGAAGCGGAGCGCCGTTTTCTTTCTTTCTTTTTTTTTTCCTTTCTCAATGCTATTGTTTGGGGGACAAACATATTTCTCCTTAAGTTCACAAAACATCTTGAGAATTTTTACGCTGTGGTTGTGCAAACACATATGTTTGGTTAGGGAATCCATGTCCTGTTTGATGAATAAGCCACCTATATGCAAATCTTTTTTAAGGGAACGTATGATATTTACTTACTATACCTATTTGTGGGCCTAATGAATATTTCTGCTCGGTGCCATCTATCCACAACTTCTGAAGGAAAATATGCCATTTGTCTATATTTCCACTCACAAACCTTTAAAGAGGATTTTCCCCCGCTTATAAAAACACCATGTGTTTAGAGAAGGCATAGCTAAGTCTCAAGTATAAGTAATTTAGGAGTAAAATATAAAGATAGCTTTTGAAGATAGAGACCATTTAAGTAGTAAGTGTAAAATATAAATAGTTCAAGTATAAAATACATGGGAAAAGAAAAAATTCACCTACGTGCCATTATCCAGAAATAATATTCTATTGTAATTCCTTCCCCACAGTTGACCTGGGCATTCAATTACATAATTCACACCTGCATTTACAGTTTGCAAAGTTTTGTGTCCCCATGTTGTAACAAATGCTTTGTCAATAGCATTTTAACAGGGGCACAATATTCCATTCTTTTGTGACATGAAATTCAGCCGGGCTTTCCCTGTTCTTCCAGCTTTCATTTCGCGGAAGCATTTTTCCCGCTATAACTAACATGACAACCACAGTTTTGCCCGTAAACTTTGTCTGCAGGGCTATCTGTTGCTAGGATGCTGGAGCCATTGCGTTATTCTAAGGAGGATAAGGCAGATCCCTGTAGGCTCCACTAATCCGACCAAGAATGAACTTGGAAATTCTAGAATTCCCTTCGGATCGCACTTAGTCCAGGAAGCCGTATGGAAATCAGCTCGCTTCCCTCCCAACCCCCCCAGAGGCCCGGGAACTTTCGCCTGACAGATTTGTGGGACCAGCCGAGGCACAGGCCTGATTGCAGCGTGCATTTGGGAATCAGTGCTGGCCCGTCTCTGCCTCCGAGCCACTTGGCACCAACCCCGGTGGTGCTGGGTGGGTGGAGGTCAGGTCCAGGCCCAGCACCTGGGAAACATTATCTCCGCGGCGCGGTGCGGGTGAGACTTTGCTCGCCTGAGAAGCGGTACTTGGGATTTGGCCCAAGCCTCTTTCTTTGCTGAGACTTAAAACCTCAGGCCATCACTCTGTCGTCCCCGTCCCCCTCCACTCTGTCCTGCGTGGAGAAGGCCTCGCCGTACCCTCCATCTCCACGCTTGGAGTCTGCCACGTGCAGCGGGCCCTTCCCGTCCAGGCCCTGATCAGCCTGTGGACTGGGTCCTGCCTCAGGGCCATGCTGCAGTGTGCCTAGTCGTCGTCCCCCCCCCCCGCCCCCCCCCCCCCCCCCCCCCGCCCCCTGCCCCAACCCCGGATCAAGGAAGGCAGTTGAGGGCCGGAGAGGAGCCGCTGGCAGGGAAGGACGGAAGCACCAGGAGGGTAGGGGGCCCATCCCAGCGCACCGTGGAGGCATCCGAAACCAGAGGCCAAGGGAATCCAGGGCAGAGGGGAGGCGATTCGCACAAATGTGACCAGAACTTTCCTGGGAGGAGGAGGAACAATTCCCCCTTCCCTGCCTTTTTCTGCCTTGTCCAAATTTCCTGCAAGGAGCCCACATTGCTTTTATAATTAGAAAATGATCGTATTGCTGATACAACTGTATTTCTTAGACGTCAAATAGATAGAATCCATTCTGCGAATAAAGTGAATTGCTGCTAATGAGTTTACATAAATAATTACAATCCTGTGTTGCCAGGAAAGTTATAAAGATGATTACGGGAGTTCGCGTGTCTCTAGCGCTTTCCCCTCTTTAGAGAAACACTTTCAGACAGAAAATGAAACCGGGCAGCTCTGCTGTGCAAACATTGGCCGCCTGCCGCTGCGATATTCCTGCCGCAGCCCCGATGTGGGGCCGGGCAGACCCTTTCCTTCTCATTTGAAATCTGGGGGTCTCACTTTCGAGCCCAGGACCTAACCGAAGGCTTGGCGTCTCCAGTGTCCCCGCGGCAGCTTCTAGACCTCCAGTCCAGGCACCTTCCTGCAGGGCAGACAATTTCCCCGGGGGAGCAAGTGTGTTTCCTGCATTCCAGGGGTTTTTTCCCCATTCCTGGAGGTGGTGCCTGCAGCCAGGGTGGAATTGCCATTAGTGAAGATTTTGTGGGGTTTGCTTTAAAATAATGCTGTTTATACAGGGCCCAGTTTCACATACGGGGACGTATGCCCCCGAGTTTGGCAGCCCGGCCCGGGGAAGTGGCCCGGCAGAGGTGTGGGGGTACCTCAGCCAGGCAGGGTCTGTCTTTTTTCCACGCCGACAGGAGAGCCCAATGCCAGGCGTGCAGAGGACGGTGACTCATGCGGGCCTCCGGGGCCCACGTCCCCAGCAGGACCGGGTGGCCTGGAGCGAACATGTTTGCCTTATCTTATTTTTTTAAGTGGGCCATTTACAGCCCCAGGAGAACAACAGATGGGAAGAAATCTACAAATCAAATGCATTTGATCCCAAGCCTCTTTCTTTTAAAGTGAGTTACCAGGCAAGCCAGGGCGCTGTTTTCGACTCTAAAAGGCAATTTCTAAATTTGGGTTTGGGGGAAGAAAAAAAAAAAGAATTGTCCTCAGCCCGAAAATCCCGGGCCTCGCAGAATGCAAGTCAGATACACCCCTCTTTGTGCTAAAATCATCGTCACTGGTTTAAAATAAATCAGAGCAAAACGGTGTGAGCTGAGCACATGTCTCCCATCACGCGCCGTCTGCAGACAGCGGTGGCTCCTGCCGACAGACCCGCTCCGCTCCGCCTCGCCTCGGGCAGGCGGGCGAGGGGACAGGCCCCGGGCTCGGGGCTGGGATTCTGAGCAGGGAGGCACCGAGGTCCCCGGAGCAAACAGACCTACGCTTTTTAGATTCCAAAGACATCCTCGGTTTTAAACAAGGATTAAATTATAAACTAAAGAATGATAGAATGTAATCAGCAGGTAAGACGGATAAATAGGAGACATTAATTTCCTCCAAGAAAAAATGTCTGGCATTTGGAATTTTTAAGCCGTTAAGTAGATGGTCACATTTAAAAAAAAAACAACCCTCTGTTTTACTTGCCCTCCTCACACAGGGCACAGCAAACCATCCCTGCCTCCTAAAATAAAAACACATGTCACTTTAATTTAGCAGAGGCTGGCCGAAGTGTGGAATCTCAGCACAGATCATTTTTAAATTAAGGAGAGAGACTGTTCGTGTGTTTTCTACCTTTTGGTGGCGGGGGGGGGGGGAGCAGTTACCTTCTCCACGTGTTAATAATTTAACTGTCAAATCACAACAAACAGCTAATTCCGTCTCTGAGACTCCAGGCCGGCAGCCCGGACTCCGAGGTTTTAATTGTCGCTGCTCACTAGCAAATGGGGCAGAAGCTGCTTCCCCGGTGTCCCCAGACGGGCCTGGGACATGACTAATTCATTTTCTCTTCTCCGTCTATCTAGGCACAGGATTCAAATATTTATATCAGTCTGTTCACTTTAAAACACGCAGCGCGGGCACCCCTTCAGGGCCCCTCCTTCGCCTTCACAGTTTGGGCTTTTCATTGTTTCCAGACGCGCTGGGCCCGCGCATGGCGATCGCTCGCAGGCGCCCCGGAGATGGTGCGCGGAGCCCGGCGCTCGGCTCGCGCTCGTCCGAAAACCCTTCCCGGAGCCGCACAGATAGCACAAGGCGACCCGGCCCCAGAGCCTCCTTCCCCGTCCCCGAGGCCAGGGGCAGCCTGCAGGCCCGAGCCCGGCTTCTCCCGCTGGGGGAGCCTGCCTCCCGCCCGCCCACCGGCGTGGCCAAGGGGAACCGGAGCCCCGGAAGGGTGCCCCAGCCCGCGGGCCAGGTAGGCCGTGGGCAGCAGGGGGTTAATGGGCCAGCGGGGAGGGTGCAGACAAAAGGCTGCAGCCCGGGAGGAGCAGCCGCTGGGGCCGGGGCGGCAGGGCCCGGCCGGCGGGCACAGACACAGGGACCTCTGTGTGCCTGGCCGCCGCCACACTGTGACTAACCGCCCCACCATTGTGCCCTGAAGCCAGCCCTTTGTGCCCGTCCCCCTGGTGTCTGGGAGCCCCGCAAAGAACCCTCTGCGGCAGCCCCCCTCGCCCTGGAGACTTGCAGCCTCAACACCCACCCGTTTGGCTGAGGGGGGCCGGGCGCACACGCCAGGGAGGGCATCCTCTACCCTGGCCCCGAAGGGCCACCAGCAAAAAACAACAACACACACACAAAAAAAGCAGAGAAAGCAGTCTCCCAACCCGGGGGCCGGGGGGGGGGGGGGGGGGGGG
>JAWPEG010064503.1:207610923-207651397 GCA_035771395.1 Myotis vivesi | reverse complement strand
CGCCCCCCCCCCACCGGCTGGACCTGCACTGCCCAGTGCACGCTCTCCCTCCACAGCACCAGGCCGCTGGGCCTTTGCAACGCGGAGTCCGCGGGGAACTGTGATGTGTGTGTAAAATACACCCCGGATTTCAAAGACGTGACATGAAAAAAAAATGTAAACTGTCTCATCAATAATTTGGTATTAATTACAGCCTGAAATATACGATTTTGGATGTGTATTAGATTAAATACATGGTATTAGGGTCGTGAATTTCACCTATTTTTACTGTTGAAAAAATGCAGCATCTGGCACATGTGAAATTCGGCCATGGCTGTGTTTGCGGCTCACGCTGCTTCTCCCGGAGCTGAGCTGGATGTGGGTGCGGAGGTGGGGACGGGCCTCGCTGCCTGCTCTCTCCCGGGGGACAGGAGCTGGACGATGTCACCCTGTCTCTCCACTCAGTGACAACCCTCAACCGGGGCCAAGCGTCCTGGGCCCTGGCGGCCACGAAGCCCACAGCCCTCTCTCAGGAATTGGGTCTCGCACACACATGTCTGGGGAGCTTTGGAAAATGTGTGTGCACAGAAATATGCACGGGAGAGGGCCTGTGTCCGCCTGTCCTGGCTGGCCTTCGGAGAAGCCACATGCACAGGGCCCCCAGATGGCCCCCAGATCTGACCCTTGGTCCCGGGACGGACCGGACCAGCCCGAGACCCCATCACGACTTTTGTAGACTCAGCATTTACACATTCCGGTCCCTGCCTCCACTATATTAACAACATCTACGGCTGCACTGGTGGACAGATGGGTGTAATCCAGGCAGAATTCACCATTATGTGTTCATTATGATTATAGTCAGTTTTTTCTTCTGACTTGAAGAGACATTAAAATGAAAACATATTTGTGAGCCCGGGGCACTGAGCCTCCCTGGACCGACCTGCCAGTGCCCACACACCCGCTGCTCTGCACCCTAACCCAGGGAGGCCCGCCCCCCCTTCTGTACTTGGGGCTCATCCATCTTTTCTCTGGTGACCTGATGGCTTCCCTCCCCATGGAACTTATCCCGTAAGCTCTGCCCTGAATACACAGTGTGTGGAGCCTCCACCGGCCACCAAAACACTTTCCACATGATTTTTGAAACACCAAAACCGGTCACGAGAAAGGCCCAGGATCCCGGCGTGGCTGAGGCTCCAAGTCAGCGGGCACCAGGACCCCCCAAGCACAGTGCTGGGGTCCCCAACCAGATGCCCAGGCACCGCGGTCAACACCAAAAGACCAAACGGTCCAGCACGCCTGAAGGTGACGCCAGAGGTGACCGTGACCACGCCTGGGGGCCCACAGCGTGGCAGCTCTGTGCAGGCCTGGGCACCCGACCCCGGTCCTCACGCCCCTGCAGCGGCCCTGCCTCCGGACGGGGCAGTGGGTGGGCCTGGCTTTGCAGCAGGTCCCAGAGAGAGGCCTCAGGCCAGTCCCTCCCGTGTGCCACCAGGCCAGGCCCAGGCCAGCCGCTGGGGAAGCCCGATGCAGGAGATGGTTAAAATTCTGCATCCTTTTTGCATCCGCCTCCAGAGGAAGCGCTGCTTTTTTTTTTTCCTCCCAAGCAGGAGGAGTTTAAAAAAAAAAAAAAAAAAGCTGAGAGCAGCAATTTGCAGGCCTTGGGATGTTTTTCTCCTTGACAGCCCTGGGCCCCGCCTCGCCAGGCCTGCCCGCGGCCACAGCTCCGCGCCCTCCTGCCTGGGCCCCATGCGTGCTCACTGGCCTCCCCTTGGCCCCGGGGGGCCCAGAGGGAGGGCGGGCGGGAGGGAGGACGGCCCGGGAGAGAGCAGCCCGGCCTGGCACTGACCGGCTTTGTGCCCAGCCCTCCCAGCGCTCTCCTGCTGCAGGCCGGCCCAGCCCGCCTCACTGCCTGCTGCCCACCCGGCGCCCACCCTGTGCCCACCCGGGTGCCCTCACCTTCCGGGCCCCGGCCTCCCGGCTGGGGTGCTGCTTGAGCCCAGGGCGCCCGGCCACGTCCTCCGCTGCCGCCGCTTGCCCCACCCTGCTGCCCGCGCGGCGAGCCTGGCACCATGCCAGGCTGCCTGGGAGCCCAGCCCGGGCAGGAGGGAGGGGTGCGGCGGTGCCAGGGGAGGGAGAGGCCCAGATGCCCGGCCGGCCCACGGGGCCTCCCCCGTCTCCTGAGTCCCATAAAGACACAGACAGCACGGGCGGTTTAGCGAAAACAGTCATGTGCCGGAGCCCGAGCCCCAACAAAAGCCCTTATTTATTTATTTATTTAGTTCACACACTCAGATCAGCAGCCGCCTTTGTGCACGTAATTTCACACACGCAGAAGGGAGGCGGCGATGCCACGGTGCCCCCACCCTGGAGCCGGACAGCCGCCCCACGCAGGGCTAGCGTGTCTCCGGCCGCGCATTTCCATATTTAAATTGGGCAGCAGCGTATGATTAATTAAGGAGGAAAAAGGCAAAAAGGAAGAGACCCGGTGGGGGTGGGAGCCGGATGTTCTGGGCAGTGCGCTGTGCCAAGGTGCCCGCAAGCTTAACTCCTCCCCTGCCGGGCACAGGCCGGGCGGGAGTGGGGCTGCAGGGGGCCGCTTGGGGGGAGCACTAACCCTGCCCCCAGCCTTGGGGTGCACACCCTCACCCGCCTTCGTGTATCGAGTGCCACCCCAGCTTCAAATGCTGCCTCAGGTACACTCGCATCCTTGTTTCTCATTCAGAGGCTCGAGTGTGTCGCGCCGGGGCTGGGAGAGACGCCCCAAAGTCCCTGCTGGGGGGCTGGACCAAGGAGACCCACGGCTGCTCCTGCGCGGGCACAGACTGGCCTTGCACCCTCACCCTCACACCCCGTCAGCTGCAGAGAGGCCCTGCCCCAGGGAGGCTCCCAGACCCTCCCCATTAAGCCAGCCCCCACCCAGGGCTGCCCACGCCCTCTGCCCTGAGATCGTGGCCTGCTCTGGGAACAGGGCGGGAAGGCCTGCCACCCTTCTGGAAGGAACCAAGGGCTGGGGCCCAGGGAGAGCCAGGGACTCTGGTATTGCTAAAGGCAGGCAGTGGCACCATGGAGCCCTAGATGTAGGGTCCAGCTATCATCAAGGCTCAGCCCTGCCCCTTGCCAGCCGTGTGGCCTTGAGCAAATTACCTGGCCTTTCTGGGCCTCAGTTTGCCCACCTGTGAAATGGGGATAACGGCGCCCACCGTGCCTACTCCGTGGGGTTGAGGTGAGGAAGAGCAGCTCCTGGTTGAGCAGAGAACCTGCCTGAGTTCCCAGAACCCCCGCCCTTAAGATGAGCTGGGGCCTCCGGCAGGAAGTGCCTCAAAAACAGTCCTGGATTTTGCCGGCGGATAAAGTTAAGGGCCTGGAGCTGCGAGAGCAGCCGGGGTGTTGCAGGTGGAGCCAATCGAATCACTCGCGTCTTTAAAAGTGGAGAACCTTTCCCAGCTGTGGTCAGAGAAGGAGACGCCTCTCTGAGGATGGAGGAAGGGTCCATGAGCCAAGGAATACAGGCGCCTCCAGACACTGGAAAAGGCCAGGAAGTGGGTTCCACCCCGGAGCCTCCAGAAGGAATCGGCCAACACCTTGATTTTAGCCACAAGACACTGAGGACGCCCAACCTCCGTGAACGCATGCTCGTCAGCTCGCACCTTTGAGGCACGAGATCGGTGGACTTTGTTAAGGTAGCAGCTGCAAACCAGCACTCTGCCTGCCCTGCCCAGCCCCAACCTGCGGAGGCCTCGAGGGGGGGCTGTGCTGCTCGCCCGCAGTGGGTGGCACCGAGCTGGGGTCAGCAGCCCTCATCCCTGCCCCCGGGAGGGCCTGCGGTCAGGTGGCCGGATGCCCTGCCACGCCCACCTCTCCCCAGGGGCCCAATCCTGACCTCACCCCCCAGCTGCCCCTCCTCTTCTTCCCTCCCCTCCTCCCCCTTCTCCTCGCCACCACTACTGCGCGTCCCCACGAGTGGCACTGAGCTAAGCATGATCTCATTCCATCCCCAGCCTGACAGGCCGAGGCAGCCAGATCCCCCAATCCTGCCATCGTTTGGTGGGACTCGGGGCTCGTGTCCGCTTCATCATCGTGAATGTGTCCTCCCCCAGCAGGACCGGCCGGAGGTCCTCGGGCCAGGGCCTCTGCTCCTGGTGGGTAAAGGGCCTGGGGACCACCCCACACAGGGTGGCTGTGAGCGTGGCTAGCGGGAGGTGCCTACGTGGTACGTACTCGCTACTTCCCAGTTCTGTCAGCTCGGGGGAGAGTTGGTTTTTTTCTCCAAAACCGAAAGGATGCCAGGCGGGGTGATTCGTTCGGCGCCGTCGCTGCCCAGGGGGCTGGGCTGAGCTCCTGGCCCAGGTGGAATTCAGAACCAACCCCGGAAGCCTCTGGAACCATAGGTCTCCCTACCAGCCTTCCCTCCCGCAGGAAGTCAGCAGAAACGTGCACACACATGTTCTTGCCAGCGCTGTTTATAACAGGGAGAACTGGGAGTCGCTGGAAGGAGCCCACGTCCCATCATAGGGAGATAGTTAGGGAAGTCCATCCAGTGGAATACTAAATAGTCATTACAAATCGACTCACAGGACAGGCTCCTCAGACTTGGGAAATGAGTCGTAACACAGCATTTAGTGGGACCAGCAGGTAGAATGATGCATATAATAAGATGCTAAGATGCTCATTTTGTTTCAAATCATGCTCTTCCTAGAGGCGGAGGGAAATGTGCACGGGCGATTTCTGAGGGAGGTGACACAGGTGACTGAAAACTTTTTCCCTTTTATGAGGATTGAAAATGTTCTAAAATTAGCACGTGACATCAGCGATGGGGAAAATCCTTGAGAAGCAGAGTCACGCGTCCTCGGTGCAGCTGCCTGTGGTGCTCCGGGCCGCACGCGGCAGGAACACGTGCGAGGGCAGGGCCTGCGGGCGGGCGGGGGGGGGGGGGCGGGGGCTCCATGACCTGCAGCCATGTGGCCCTGCGCGCGGATAGTCCCTGCACTCAGAGCGCCCAGCTGGGTTCAGCGCTTTGCTGGGACCCTCCTGAAATTCTTGATCATTGTTGATTAAGAACCAAAAAGGTTCCGAATTTTTACTTCGCAGGGGGCCCTGCAAATCCGTAGCGGGCCCAGCCCAGAGCCCCAGGCTCCATATGCCATGGCCCTGCTCCCCAGTTTCCCAAACGCAGCGCCAGCTGTTGGTGGTAGGTGTTTGATCTCCTATTCCGATTACCTCTCTCCTCCTGGCTGCGTGGGCGGCCGGCAAACACGGGACAGGGGCCTGCTCTGTAAAAACACGCTTCAGCCACGCGCAGCACTTTCCCTGAAGCCTGGAATCAGTGCCTCACCCAGCGCTTAGGACCTTCTGACCAGGCGGGTGGCGTCCCCAGTAAACGAGATGCTGCAGCCCCAGAGGGGACCTGTGTGCCCCACATCTGGTCCCACCAGCGAGACCTGGGCACACCCGGGGCTTCCTCCTTCAGCTTCTGCAGCCGCGCCGCCAGCAAGGGGGTGAGCTCCTCGTCTCTGGGGACACTCAGCAGAGACTGCAGGGCCCCCCTGGGAGCACTGTGCAGAAGCCACCATCCCCGAGTGGAAAGGGGCTTGGGAGAACCTGGGGCGGGGAGGGGTCAGTGACAGTTTCTTTTAGGAGAAGAAAAGAAACACAAAAGTGGGGAGAGCCAGCAACTGAAATGACGTGAGATGACGGAGAAATTCCTGAGCTGCCCCAGAAGCAGGTGATGTGTTAGAGGAGCCTCAGCCCACCTAGATTGCGGTAAACCAGCAGCAGCCAGCACTCATTGAGTGCCTACTGTGTGCTAGCGCCATAATAACTGAGTGCCTACTGGGTGCTAGCGCCACACTAACTGAGTGCCTACTGGGTGCTAGCGCCACATGAAGGGTTCACACAGGTCTCACATCATTTGACTGAGTCAGAACTATTATTAAGCCCATTTGGTGAGTGAGGCAGGTGAGGGCGCTCACCCCGGGCCCCCAGCTGGCAGGAGGCCGCGAGAAGGTTTGGGCACAGGTCCGGCTCCCTGCACAGCGGCCTTCGGCACAACAATTCACAACTAGCAGCAACTCCACTTCCTGGGAGGTGAGGAAAGTTCGAGTTTAGGTCCACTTTCTGCATGTGGGCTTCCCAGAGGATGTGCAGACGGAGCAATCAGATACCTCACTTTAGGGAGATTCTAGCTTCCAATCAGCTTCATTACGCGGATCTGGTCTGAAGAGGCAGGCCAGCTCAGCCACCTGAGGACTCTGCATGCGGAAGCGAACGGGGGGGGGGGGGGGGGGGGGGGGGGGGGGGGGGGGGGGNTGAGGCAGGTGAGGGCGCTCACCCCGGGCCCCCAGCTGGCAGGAGGCCGCGAGAAGGTTTGGGCACAGGTCCGGCTCCCTGCACAGCGGCCTTCGGCACAACAATTCACAACTAGCAGCAACTCCACTTCCTGGGAGGTGAGGAAAGTTCGAGTTTAGGTCCACTTTCTGCATGTGGGCTTCCCAGAGGATGTGCAGACGGAGCAATCAGATACCTCACTTTAGGGAGATTCTAGCTTCCAATCAGCTTCATTACGCGGATCTGGTCTGAAGAGGCAGGCCAGCTCAGCCACCTGAGGACTCTGCATGCGGAAGCGAACACCCCCCCCCCCATGTGGGAGCAGAGGTGTGAGCTCTGCCAGCTCCCTGTTCTCCCCCTCCCCCCACGGGACCTCCTTCTCAGAGCTCAGCAGGGTCACCCTGAAACCTGCCTCTCTTTCCACACTAACCTGTGTACAGGGCGTGTAACTGGGGGCCACGGGCTGGGTTCAACCCCAGGATGTGTCTCCTGGGTGGCTGCGGGGCTTCCGGTTTGGGGACATCCGGCACAAATCCGGACTTCCTTCTGGAGCCCGAGCTCTGGAACCCTAGGCCTTCCCCCTCCTGGCAGCAGCTGGCAGCAGCTGGCCTGTGGCCTCCCGTAGGGACTGGCTCTCTGTCCCGCAGTCCGCCATCTCTCCACATGGCCCACCGGCTGGCGGCCCCATCGGCTGCAGGTCAAGGCCCTGCTGGAGTGGCCGAGGGACAGAGGTGGTGCCCTGCCCAGGCCCCCCTGGCACATGCCTTCCCATCCCGCGTGGGCGATGCATCCCCTGCCCTACAGCCCCGGACTGAGGAGGACTGAGCACGGAGGGTTAGGGGTGGCCTTGGCGAGGCTGGGACCCAGCCACGCGGTCCCTGCTGTGTTTGGGGCCCGTCCGTCCGGTTAAACCCAAACGCCTTCTGAGAGCTCCGGGCTCTGCCACCATCGTGGCGCCGTGTCCCCCAGGGGTCAGGCCACACACAGGGCAGAGGCCTTGTCTCAGGCAGAGGGAGGGGTGGTTGCAGAGGCCACTCGGAGGAGACGGGGGAGGCACCCATGGCCCACAGTGCTGGGCTCCCCCCTCCCCAGGCCCTGACCACAGCGCCATGCTGTGTCCCCCAGAACCTCAGGGTGGCCGGGCACCGCAGCTGCCGGGCATGCCCGCCCCAGGCAGCGATGGGGGGTGACCTGGGGTCCTGCTCTGTCGGGTCACCCAGGACGGCCTCGGGGAGCCCCGCAGGCAGGTGGGCAGGTCAGGAGCAAAGTGCATGGAGGCCCCAGGACCCCTCTGTGTGTGTGTGGGGGGGGTCCTTCTCCTGCCGGGACCCCCTGCCTCCGAGGGTCACGCCTGAGAGCCCACTGGCACCGGTGCCCCTCCTCCCTCCAGCCAAAGGGGGTGCGCGCCCGACGGGAGGAGAGGAGAAAGCGCGCTTCTTTCTCCTTTAAGAGCCCTGATGGCCGCCGCCCAGCCCCGGCCGCGGGGGCGGGAAAACGCGGGCGGACTCCCTTCCCAACTTCCCGAGTCTTTGTTCGGAGGAGGCGGGAGGGCCGCCGGGAGGGCGGGGGCGCGGGCTCCGCCGTGCGCTCCACGCGGCCTGCGCGCTCGCCCCGGGCGCCCCCTCCCGGCCCGAGCCCGCACCCCGGCCCGGGCCCGGCCCCTCCGCCGCGGGCGCCCAGGGCGCGGGCGGGAGGCGCGCGCCGCTTACCAGGTCGTCCCGGCGCGTCCGGCGGCTCGCGGCGCGCGCGAGTCAAGTTCACGTCCGGCCCGCGGACCGTGCGAGGGTCGCGCGCGGCCGGGCCCAGCGCCGCGGTCCCCCCGGCCTCGCGACCCCGGCTTTCCGCCCCGTCGCGGAGCGGAACGTTCCCGGGCTTCGCGGGCGCTGGGCTGGGTTTCGGCGGCGACGTCGGAGCTTTTGGCAACAAAGAGGGAGCGCGGCCCGGAGCGGGGAGCCGAGGAGGAGACGCGGGGCCAGGCCGCCGCGTCGGTGGCCCCAGAACTGGAAATTCCACCCGGTGCCGGGCTGGTGTTTCCTTAAGGAGCCAACAGCCACCCACTCCGGACCGCACTGTCCCGGGCTGCCCGCCCCAGGCCGCTCCCCCGCGCCCACGCCAGAGCCCTGGGGCGACCTTGGGGGAAGGTGGGCACAGGATGCGCCCCGCGGGGTGGTTGGCACTGAGGGCGGCAGCAGGCCCAGGCGTCCCCCCTCCGTCCCCTCTGCACACAGGGGCTCGGGTGGCGCTGGAGGAGGGACTACCCAGTGTTCCTGCCCGAGGGCGAGGGGCAGCTGGCACTCCTGGGGTCCCTCCGGGGTCCTGGGCCGGGCCCACCTGCCCCCAGCCAGCGGGGCGGTGCCTGTGGGCCCCTGCTCTCCCCCTGCAGGCGGAGGGATGGGCCATGGCTGAGGCCGGAGGGTCCGCAGCCTGGCCGCTGTCCTCCATGCCTGCCCTGTGGTTCCAAGCCTCCCAGGCAAGTTCCCTGGGTCACGTCTGGGGGGACAGCCCAGTCCAGGGACTCCGAGGACCCTGGGAGCTCTAGACCCGGAGCTGAGGGGCACAGGGCGCCCGGTGGCCTTGGGGGGCTCCTGCACTGGCCTGTGTGTCCGTTTATTTGTCCATCCTTCCCAGCAAGACATGTTCACCGAGAAAACACAGGGACCCAGGCCTGACTCCGGGGCTATTTTGACGGGAAGAGTGGGGGTTGCTTGTTTTCTAAAGAAATATGAGCAACGGGGCTGGGAGGCCCGGGTGGGGGCTGGAGTGGAGGGACGTGTTGCTTCTTGTCCCCAAAAAGTGGGTGATGCCTCAAAGGGCTGAAAGGGTAATGAATTTTCCCTTCAAATGACTTCCCGAATGGGATCCCTCCCGCAGTCCCGCTCATCAACCCGGAAACTTCTGGAACTTGACATGGGGCTGAGGACACAGCAACGGGCTGGCCGGAGCAGCATGTGGAGCTGGTTTTTGGAGCCTCAGATACGGGTCCGCTTACTCCGTGCACGTGCTGACGGTGCCCGGAGGCCCGGGGCCGCACCTGGCGGCAGATCCAGGGCCAGCGATGCCCACCCTGCTTTCCCGGAGGGCGTGGCGTGAGGCCCCGCACTGAGTTTTCACAGGAGAAAGCATGGTGGCAGCTCCTCTCGTTTCTCCCGGGACCTGGCCTGGGGCTGAGTGCCAGGGGTGACATTTCAGGACACCAGGCGGTGAGTGTCCCTCAGGCTACAGGAGAGCTCAGCACCGAGGCCTGGCCGTTCTGGGAGGAGGCCTACCTGCTTCCCCCAGCGCATTCTCCCCGGGGCTCCATTCCTGAGCTGCACCTCCTCCCACAGCTCAACCCCAGGTGCTTTCTGGCCCCTGGTCACCGGTGCTGTCAGTCCCAGAGGGGGTGTCACCCTCACTCCATCAAAATCATCAAGACCCTGTCTGTCCGGCGGGGGCAGCCGCCGCCCCTCCTGCCCCCGTGCCCTGCTGGCCTTGTCTAAAATGTCCTCCTTCGCTTCCCTGCATGTTCCCGGTGCCCTGGCCCGGAAATTACTAGGTCTTGAACCTGAGTTTGGCCACTGGTGAACAGGGTCACAACCCAGATTCTATATAAACAAGATAAACATATTGTGATCGAAGATCTTTGCTTCTAGGGAAAGTGTTCGCCTTGAAGAGGGAGGAAGTTGTTATGGAAACAGCACAGTTCTGAGTCAGAACCGTCCAGGCTCAGTCCCCAGCTTCGCCGCGCGGGCACCACGGGCCACTCGGGGCCTGGGTTCCAGGTGCAGGGGCCGCAGCTCCCCCCTGGGGGTCCGCGGAGGAGCCAGGCTGGTGGCAGTTGGCAGGTCTGGCTCACCCAGGTGCTCAGTAAGAAGTGCCTTGGCTGTCAGGCTATCGTGTGATGTGAAGGCTCAGGTGCAGGTCGACTACTTTTAGTGTCAGTGCACTGTGTCTCTTCTCATCATGAAGGTCATACACACCGTTCCACCAAATTCAGAGAATCCAGAGGGAGAAAGGAAGGGAGGGAGAAAGCAAGCAGTTCCCTCCATCCCCTTTACTTCAAAGCCTTCCACCAGTCCCACTAGGACAGTGGTTCTCAACCTTGGCTGCGCATTAGAATCACCTGGGAATCTTTTTAAAATCCTGATTTCTGGGCCTCAACCTCTGGAAATTCTGTTTCTCTGTTACTAATGTTGTGGTCCCACCCCATCACAAAGAAACAGAATTTCCGGAGGATGAGGCCCAGAAATCAGGATTTTAAAAAGATTCCCAGGTGATTCTAATGTGCAGCCAAGGTTGAGAACCACTGCCCTCCGGTTTGTTTTCACAGCTATAGAAATAGGCCTGCAAATACATTACATTTTAAAAACTTTTCTTTTACATCATTGACTTATTTTAATTTTTTAATATTTTTATTGATTTCAGAGAGGAAAGGAGAGGGAAGAGAGAGAATCATCAATGATGAGAGAAAATCATCGATTGGCTGCCTCCTGCACGCCCCACACTGGGGATGGAGCCCAACCCAGGTATGTGCCCTGACCAGGAATTGAACCGTGACCTTCTGGTTCATAGGTGGATGCTCAACCACTGAGCAACACCGGCTGGGCTCATTGACTTATTTTGAAATGGAAACCTGGTGAGGCCCACAGGAGCCGAGGTGGTGAGCTGATTCCCAGTGACCACACCTGGCCTGCAGCGTCACACGCGGGTGTAACCCACAGCCTTCGCCGCCAAGTCCCGAGGACCGTAAGGTTATCACACTGACCATCACGAAGTGCCGGTGATGCACGCACTCCATCACAAAGCCGCCTGAGCTTGCTCCTGCCCCATCTTTCCCACTTGTGTCTTGGTTTAAAAATAGATTTTAACAGTTTGAGGCGCCTATGTTTAATGTCCGAATTCTGTTGTAGAATCTGCTCAGTCAGGGAGGGGAAAGCAACCATACCCCTCAAGTCTCCTCCGAGGCACCCTCTCCAGGCCAGCGGGCCGCAGGGAGGAGCCTGATGGGGGCACCGCTGGTGGGGTCCACAGCTCCACGTGCTGGCAAAGCCCTGCTGTCAGAGAAGCTCGCTCGCTCTAACCGCCGAGCCCAGCGGCCGGTCCCCTGAACGTGCAGTAGGTGGTAAATCGCACCAGAACCCACGCAGACAGCAGGCAGCGCCGCAGCAGTCTGGGACCCGTCCGCATGCATCAGTGGCTGTGTGGGCCCAGAAGCCCAGGAACGGAGGCTCCGGCAGGAGAATCCAGTCCTGGAGTCGAGTCTGAGCTTCACCGGCTCCCAGCTGCATGACCGAGCAGGTCACTTCTCTCAGCTTCCCCAAATGTGGAGCGGGTGGTGGTGGGGATGGTGGCAACAGTGGCCACCACCTCCCAGGACCATGGTGGGTGGGGGATGCACGATAGCTCAGAAGTGGCCCAGGTCTGCCCACCCCCCGCCAGGGCCTGCTGGTCTCACCACCAAGGAGGAGGCCTCCTCTGGCTGGGAAAGATGCCCCACCCGCCCCTGGTCAGGGCGGCACGGGGACTGGCACATGGGGTCCCTACACTCCAAACGGGGCCATCTGAGCTGGCCCAGGGGTAGGGCTCCTCGGCCCAGTGGGCACAGCAGCCCTTGAGACTAACTCTGCACAGAAACCACAGGAACCAGGCCACAGGGCGAGGGAGGGGGCACAACCCTCACACCCCACTGTCCGCTAGGCCGCCACCGCTGCCAGGCGGCTCGCTCTCGTGGGTCTGGGGTGTCCTGGGGCACAGCCCGCCTCTGGCCTGCTGGAAGAGAGGAAGAGCCATGTTTGTCTTTGTTTATAAAAGGATAAGTGTTTGTTACAAACATTTGGAAATACAGAAAAGCATACCCAAGAAAACCATCACCCAGGAGATAATTCCTGGATGCATTTTGCTGAAAGTCCTACTGGTATATTTTCCAAACCACGTGAGTGTAGGTACTGTGTGTGTGTGAGAGACCATACTCTAGGTTATTTCAGAATCTTCCTGTTTAATATGCTGGGAGAATTTCATGTCATTAAATATTATTCTCTACAGGGTTTGAAAAATAAAATTTAAATACTAATGAATTTTTATCATCAACTTTATTGAGGAACAATTTCCACGTAGTAAGATCCCTCACTTGCACTGTTGGGTGAGTTCTGACGAATGAGTACTCCCTGTAACCACCACAATCAGGAAAGAAAACATCCACCACCACCACCACCCCCCACCCCCGCCACCGCCTGCCTGCCCCCGCGGCCCTGCAGGCTGTGCCCGCCCAGTCCCAGGCCCAAGCCCAGGCCCAGCCATCTGAATCCTCTCTCTATGGCTCCACCTGTTTCCTACCCTACACATGGGGTCCTAGAGCATGAACTCCCGCTCAGCAGCATCGACATCCATCCACGTGGCCGAGTCTACCAATAGGTTCCCTTCATATTGATTTGTGATAGAACCTCGCGTGCCCATCACGATTTGCCTCCTCGTCTGTTGGCAGACAATTGGATGGTTTCTGGTGTTTGGCTCTTGTGAAGAGAGATTTGTGAAAGCTAATTAAAAAAAAAAATGTTTAACCAGCCATGTCACTGGCACAGGCTGGGGGTAGCCAGGCCGTGGGCATGGCCTGTGTGCTTCCTGCCCGGAGCAGCCGAGAGCTGTGGGCAGGCCATCCTGGGGACGGGTTAGAACTGGTCACTATGGGCGGACATGCAGTCCCTTGTAGCGGTTCTCAACCTGTGGGTCACGAACAATGAAAATCCATCCTGCATATCAGATATTTACATGACGATTCATAATAGTAGCAAAATTAGTTATGAAGCAGCAACGAAAATAATTTTATGGTTGGGGGTCACCACCACATGAGGAACTGTGTTAAAGGGTCGCGGCATTAGGAAGGTTGAGAACCACTGTAGAGGTTTTGCTGCGATAAATGACGCGGCTCGGACGGCCCACACTTTTCTGCGTGGCCGAGCTGCCTTCCGGAGGGAGTTCCCAGAAGCGGAAGTGTCCGTGTTTGTAAGGCCTAGGCTTTTCGGAAAGTTCACACCACTTTTCGGTATTTGCTTCTCCTATTAAGGACAGGCATTGCGGACCCCCCCCCCCCGCCTTCCCCCCTGTTAAGACGGGGACACCGAGGCGGAAGGGCCCACCGGGGGGCCGCCCAGCTGGCGAGAGACCCTGAGGAGGAACCCCTGTCTCAGTCCCACACTCTCCCAGGTCAGCTTCCTGCCTCCCTCTCCCGAGTCTGCCCGCGTCAGAAACGCCTGGGCTTTCCCCACAAGGATTTCCATGAAAGAATCCAGTTGTGGGCTGAGAGCAGAAAAGCAGCCTCGTGTGCATTAGTCTGGCTTTCTTTGGTTCATCCACCGAGCTTGGGTGTGCGTGACTACATCTGTGTTTTCAGGCACACGCACAGCACGCTGGCTCGCACACCCACCAGCGCCAGCAGAGGCGGGTCGGGACGATCCGGTCCACATTCTCCCTCCAAACCTCCTCGGAGCTGAGCCAGGAGCCACCGGGGGTGCCACACACCGACCCAGCAGACGTGGCCCGAAGGACGTCTTGTTGTTTCCCCAAACCACATCTCCCCTCGAGGACAGAGATCAGGCTGCTGGAGGACACAAAAGATGATCCGTCCCGAGATGGCTGCTCTCAAAGAAGAGTCGCAGCCAGTCGAGGTGGCTGAATCTGGCGCTTGGCCGGAGCCCAGAGAGGCTGGGAGGCTGGGGTGCTCCCTGGAGTCTAGGAGGCCTGGGTGTTTGCAGAGGTCCCTCTGGGCTGCAGAACAGCTCAGCGTGGAAACCGGGCCAATGTTGGGCTTCGTTCACTTATTCATCGGCTCTTGTGCGTCTGACAGGCCGACACCCACCGCCTTCTTAATCCTCAACAAGCAAATACTGGTATTCCCATTTTCACAGATGAGACACCAAAGGCTCAGAGAGGTTAAGAAACTCCCTGAGATCACACAGCAGTGGGCACTCACTCCATCTCTCAGTGTGCCTGCTCTTTGCAGACACCAGGCCCAGCCTCTCTTCCGAGTTAGAGGTCTCTGCCCTCCATGTGGCCAGCAGGCCCCAAGGAAGCTAGTGCCCCAAGGAAGCTAGTACAGGGAGAGCTCAAGTGCTCGGAAGACAAAAGCAGTCCCAACTCGCCCTCCCTCCTGCCCAAATCCTGCCAGGTCCCTGAGGGGCCTCCTTCCTGGGACCATACCCCACTGCTGGGCGGACCTAGTAGTCCCTTGTTCCTCCATTTAAAAAGGCGATGTTTTCCCCTGAGTCTGAGCTACGAGGAATCACCTCCTCTCAGCCCTGGGTCGCAGGCCTGCCTGCTCTCCAAGCCAGGAGGCTTAAGGAGGCCTTTGCGGCGGGAGAAGAAACCAGGAGAGGAAGAACCCCTTCTCGCAGGAACATGTGTTTTCTGTTTACAGAGGGGCCTACCCAGCTCCCAGGCTTTGTTCTTTTATATGGAGCCAAGAAAAAAAAAAAAGCAAACGTGCAGCTTCCTCTCCGAGGTCCATGTGGAGGCTGAAAAATGTCAACTGTTGTGGGCACGCCGCACTAGGCCGCGAGCTGGCCCGGGCCGGGGCCTCCAGCCCTGCCTGCTGCCGAGATCCAGCATCGCCTGACCTTGGGATACCAACCCCACAAGCCACGTGGACAGCCTTGATGCCCCCTCGGCACCTCCCAGGGAGGCAGTGGGTGCAGATGAGAGGCAGTGAGCCTCGGTGTGGCTGGGGTTCGGTTGGCTCAACACGGAGTCTGTGTGTGATATCCCGGGGGCTCACTTGCACACTTCCTGGCCTGGTGTCACGGGCATGGCCGACTTGGTCCAGCACGCCCGCCATCCTGGGATGACCCACTATTCCCTTGTCAGAAGCTGCACAGAGGGTATCTCTTCCCATCACTGCAGCCAAGGGACCCTGTGCAACAGGCAGGTGGGTGCTAGCCTGGCACAGATCTCCAGGCTTCTGGGGGCAGAGCTCAGGGCGCTGGGCACCTTCAGCGAGGAGAGGGGTTTAGCTCTGCGGAGGAGGGAGCAGCATGAGCTAAGGCCAGTAACAGAGCTGGCGGCCAGCTGTGCCCACCGAAAGGAAACGATTACCACGCAGCCAGGCTGGCACTGAGCGTGAAAGCTGAGACTCGGCATTGGGGATGTGGGTCCAAGCGCAGGCGGTGCCCCTTCTCCCAGGCGGCCTCGGGCGAGCTAGCTGGCTAGGATCTCAGCCCCCCACCTGAGAAATGAGGTGACTGGCATGACCAGCCCTTCACAGAGCTGTTCTGGTAATGAGATGACACAGGGCACATGTCCCAGGCCTGCGGGGCCCTGACTTTCCATGGACGGCAGCTGCTATTGGGATTTCTGGGACTTCAAACTTCCTTGGAGCAGGACCAACTCCAGCTTCGGTTCTCACGCTCAGGCCCCAGGCCCAGCCAGCAGAACTGGGGGCAGAGGAGCCTCGCTGGGCCCAGCCTCCCCCCCTGCAGAGTGGGTGACGGCGGACATGAGGCCTAACGGGAGCCTCGCGTCCGGCCCAAGGGCGCTGCGTCCGGGCAGCCGCTGGGGAGGGCCGGTCCCGCAAGCGCGCTTGGACCCGCCCTGCGCGGCCGGGGGGGAGGGGAGGAGGGCGCCCCTATTTGATCTCTGTCCCCCTGGCTGTGAGGTCTCCACTGCGGCCGCCGCGTCCCGCGCACCTGGGGGCGGGCGGGGGGAGGACGGGAACGAGGAGGACCGGAGGAAGTACGCGCAGGACCTCCCCGGGTAGCCGCGCCCTTCTGCGGCAGCACTCGGCAGCCTTGACCTTGCAGGCCGCGCGCCCTTCCGTCCCGCTCCGGAAGCCGGGCGGCGGGGACGCTGCGTGGCGACGGGGGGCGGAGCCTGCGGGGCCTTACGTGCCCGGGGGCGGGGCCTCTGCGATGCCCGCTCCGGAAGCCCGCGCGGGGGTGCCGTGGGTGGGCCGGTCGAACGCGGCGGCGCAGCCGAGGGGCGTGGCTTGGATCGGGGCGTGGTCTCCACGCGCTGGGGGCCGCGTCCAATCGCCAGGGCGGCGGGCCGTGCAGACGTCGTGGCGCAGTGCAGGGGGCGGGGCCTGAGCGGAGCCTTACGCGGCCATAGGCGGGGCTTCCGCGCAGGTGGCTCAGAAGCCTCTGGAAGGCACCACTGCGGCGGTGCAGGAGCGGGGTCTTGCGGGCCTGGGCGGGGCCTGGGCGGGGCCTCGGTGCTCGGCTCCCGCCCGGTTGATTTCAGTTTCCGTGCCCCGCCCTCCTGGCCTCCGCCCTTTGCTCGCGAACCGGAGATATTTGAGCTAAATTTAATCTAGTTCAAATTTTCATTAAACTGTCATGTTTTAAAGTTTGGTAATTTTACTTCCTCCTTCCCAACCAGCTAACCAGGCAGTAGACAATTTGGAAAACCTAGGAATGGACACATAGAAATGAGAAATCTTTCAGAATCTCAGAGCAAGTCCAGGCCGACAGCTCAGCATGGGCTCTGGCCTTGAGTCTTTTTTTTTTTTCTTTTAACTATGTAGGTTTTTCCTTCTTTTTCACGCAATTATGCAGATCTTTGAAACAAAAATGGTATGGTACTGGACACACTGTTAGGCAACGTTCTCCTTTCATGCGTGGCTCTATTCTAAATGTTCCCACGCCACCGGGTGCTCATCTAGCGCCCTGTGTTATCACACAGCCCTGTGTTGGTTGGCCCCTATTTTATTTAACATATTTGCTATGATTGGGCATTGATGTTCACAGTGTCCAGCTTGTCCATCCTTCTTTTATGACGAGCATCCTTATAGCTGAATCTTTCTGTGTGTTCATGAAAATGACTTATGAATCCGTAGGTATGGAGTTGCCGAGTCAAAGAGTATAATCACGAATGCTTCTTGTACCCCTCTTTTTTATGTTTTCCAGATTTAAAAAGTAATCAATGTTTTAACAAATGATTTGACCCCAGAATACTGTATATTTTTTTAAAGTATCATATGCAAAATATATAAAGGATTTCTACAACTTAACAAACCCAGTTAAAAAGTGGGCAATAGACATTTCTCCAAAGATGATATACAAATAGCCAATAAATACATGAAAAGATGCTCAACATCATTCATCATTAGGGAAATGCAAATCAAAACCAACATGAAATACCACCTCCCACCTATTAAGAAGACTATTAACAATAAACAAAATACTATGCACTGGTGAGTAAGTAAGGTAATTGGAATCCTCATGCATTGCTAGTGGGCATGGGAAATGGTGCAGCTGCTGAGGAGACATCATGGCAGTTCCTTGAAAATTAAACATAGAATTATCATATGACTCAACAATTTCACTCTGAGCTGTGTATCCAAAAGAAATAGAAGCAGGAACTTTTTTTTTTTAAATGTATGTTTTATTGATTTCAGAGAGGAAGGGAGAGGGAGAGAGAGAGAGAAACATCCATGATGAGAGAGAATCATGGATTGGCCGCCTCCCGCACGCCCCCCCACTGGGGATCGAGCCCCCAACCCAGGCCTGTGCCCTTGACCAGAATCGAACCCGGGACCCTTCAGTCCCCAAGCCGATGCTCCATCCACTGAGCCAACCCAGCCAGGGTAGGAACTTTAGCGGACAGTTCATGCACCCATGTTCATAGTAGAATTACTCGCAAACAACAAAAGGTGGAAACAGCTCAAATGTTCATCAGCGGGTGAGGAGATAAACACAATGTATTTATACATAAAATGGAATAGTATTCAGTCTTTTTAAAGGAATGAAATTCTGGCACACGCTACAACATGGATGAATCCTGGAAATACTGTGCTCAGTGAAATAAGCCAGACACAAAAGGGTGAATGTCACATGATCCCACTTATATGAAGTACCTAGATTAGTTTAATTCAAATTCATAGAGACAGAAAGCAGAATGGTGGTTGCCAGGGGCAGGAGGGAGCGGAGAGAGAGAGCTCGTGTTTAATGGGGACAGAGTTTCGTTTGAGATGATGGAAAAGTTGGGGAGGAGAGCGGTGATGAGGGCAAGTATGAGAATGTATTTAAGTGTATTTAATGCTGCTGAAATGGTAAGTTTTATGTTATGTACATTTTGCCACACTCACAAAAAGACATTTCTGTGTGTGTGGCGGGGGGGTGGGGGAAGATTTCTTAGATGCCTGTTCCAAAAATGCCTGGGTGGGACGAGGCCTGCCCATGTAGCAAGCTGGGGGGTGGGGGGGGACACCTTGCCCAGGCCATCAGGGACAGCGCTCGGGGGGCGGGGCCTGCTCTGGGAAAACGGGGGCTGGGCTAGATCTTATATATCCAGTATTTTCCATAATAATTCCCAAGCTGTGAGAGAGAACCCTGCTTTGAGGAAGCAGTGAGTCACTACAGGGTCTTTTATCTGAACTTGGTCTTTTCTTTCTGGGCCATTGAAACACACACACACACACACACACACACGCACACGCGACTCTCTTTTTCTTAATTGCAAACATAATACACGTTCCTTGTTAGCAATGTTGCAAATGCAGAAAGGCACCCATGAGAAAATACAGAGAATCCCAACTCATTGTTGACACGCGGGGATATATTCGTACAGCAATACTTCCTTAAATCCTGTGGCCCTACATCATGCTTATAATCTGCATTCTCGCTAACATGCGACGAACAGCTCACCCTGCTTGTGAATATGTTTCTATAGCCTACTTTTTTTTTTTAATCCTCACCCGAGGATATTTTCCCATTGATTTTTAGGGAGAGAAGAACAGAGAGAGAAAGACAGAGAGAAACACATCGTTTGGTTGCCTCCTGCATACCCCGACCAGGGCCCGGGGCCAGGGAGGAGCCTGCAACCCAGGTACAGCAAACCCGGCTAGGGTTCTATAGCCTCCTTTTTATGTTAGTTTGTTTTGTTAATTCTCAACTGGGGATATTTTTCCATTGATTTTTAGAGAGAGTGGAAGGGAGAGGGAGAGAAACATCAATGTGAGAGAGATACATTGAGTGGTTGCCTCCTGCACACACCCCGACCAGGGCCAGGGAACCTGCAACCAAGGCATGTTCCCTTGACCGGAATCAAATCCGAGACCCTTCAGTCCATAGGCCGGGGCTCTACCCACTGAGCCAAACCGGCTAGGGCTCCATAGCCTACTTCCTAGTAACTGCAGGGGGATCCGCGGCTCGGCTGCTCTGTGACTCCTCTGCCAGCGCTTCTTGCTGGCTTCTAGGAGAATGGGCGGCTGTGAGCACCCCTGCCCGAGAGTAATTCCCACAGGAGCCCCTAGGAGAGCGACAGAAGGCAGAGCATCGCTTCTAAAGGCGCTGGACGAGATGACCAACCGGCCCCTCCAGGAAGGGGCACCATTACAGCCCCCGCAGCATGAGTGTGGGTGTGGCTTTTACACGGATGTGTCTCAGCGCTACCTGGCAGGAGGCCTGGCATGCAGGGCCCGCTGCTCCTGGGCCCCGCTGTCCCTGGGCCCCCCCCCCCCCCGCCATGGGCCACTGTTTTCACCTTTGCTCAGCATCCCCAAGGAGCGTGGGCAGGGAGGCCTGGCTCTGAGCTCTGCTGGGCCAATGGCCCCGGCCCCGTGGTCCCTGCCACTGGGGAAGGGTGAGCCCTATCTGCTCCTGGAGGCCACCAGCACCTTCCACTGTTTGTCTGCTGGGGCTGTCAGGGCTGCTGGGCCCATTTCCCAGGGGCAGGGTGTGAAAGGCCCCCCTAGCTTCCCACCAGGCCCCCCCATCCCGCTCCCCCCGCCCTGGCTCTGCACCCGGCTTGGAGGGCAGGCGGTAGCACCGCTGTAGGGTCACATTTCTATGAAGCAGGACTCTTGCATTGAGCAGTCACCCCAGGACCCCCACCCCACAAGCCTCCCTCATGGGGCCCCACACACACCGCAGCAGAGGGTGTCTTGTATGACCCTCGGTGGCCACAGCTCTTGGCCCAGTCACACAGGGGCTCAGCCCCAAACCAGGGGCCGGCTTGGGCACCCTCTCCACATCCATCCATCTTGGTTTCTAGCAAGGCCACCAGGGACACTAGTGACACAAAGTTCTGACAACTTTTCTCCAAGGCCCCATCCTTACAAGCAGCTCTCCTCCCTCCCCTGGTTAGTCACCCCCCTAACTGCTGCCTGCCCCACCTTCTTCAAACCCCTGATGCTCCACCACCCCAGGGGGAGGGGGTCCCCTGCTACTCTCTGCAGCCCCACCTCCCAGCCTTCCTCCACCACTGCCTCCCATTTCTGCAACCACATGCTGTTCCCTCTGAAGGGGATGTTCTTCCTGCCCACAATGCCCCCCTCCCCAGCTCCTCCCCTTACCCTACTGCCTGTAACAGCAGCAGCTAATGCTACTGAGCAAGCACCTGAGCAAGGCTCAGCTCACCTACCACCTCCTCCAGAAAGCTCTCCTGGATCGATCCTGTGGCTAGGCCAAGTCGCCCCTATAGTGCCTGGCCCTTCCAGCCCAGGTGACAAGCCTGGCCTTGGAGCCCCACTGGGCTGGTTTCCGGAGAGCAAGGACTTGAGTCTTCAGTGTCCGCGGAGCCCAGCCCAGGGCCTGTTGCCAGTGCCCAGTCACATCCTGTTTGGGAGAGCAGGGCCGGGACAGCACAGCCCAGTCTGGTGACAGCGAGCGGCCAAGCCCAGATAGGAAGAGGAGCGCTGGTCGGGGGTTAATTCAAATCATCCAGTTTCAAGTATCAACCATCTGAACACGAAATTCTTTCTTGACGGAAAGGGATTAAAAAGCAAACGAAAACGAGAACAGTGTCCACCTTTCTGTTACCTGAGGGAGCAATTGTCCTTCCAGTGTGGCCGTGCTGTGTGACCTTGGACAAGAGTCCTTCCTCTCTGGGCCTCAGTGACCTCCCAGCGCCTCGCAGCTCTGAGGCCGGTACAGGTTTCCCTGCTCATTTCCGACGGGGCCTGCAGTTCAATGGGCAAAATGTCCCGGGGCCACCTGCCCTTGGAAAAGGGGGCGAGGTCCTTCTAGAACTCTCCACAGGGTTCAGTCCTGACCGCCCCTCCAGGGGTGGAGCTGATGCCTGTGCCAGGAGGGCCAGGCCCTTATGCACCTCCCGCACATCTGCACGGCCCTGTCTCACACCCCGGGACAGACGGATGGACGGACGGACGGATGGAGGGCATCTGTGCTTGGTCCCCATCTCTCCGTCCTCACAAACACTCTCCCATCTTAGTGGCCCGACAGGCTTGTGCCACAGCTGCAGGCCACGCCCAGGGGTGCTCCTCAGGGTTCACTGTCACGGGGTACCCTGGGTGGCCTCCGGGAGCGGCCAGTGTAGGACCCCATGGAGCCAGGGGACCCGGCAGGAGACCCACACGGCCCAACGGGGTCGGGAACGCTGGTGCCCAGAGGAAGGGACGCCTCGCAGGTGACCCGACCCGGGAAGGCCTGGCCGTGGCCACCACGCCTGCCACTGTTTGGGTGAAACGACAGAGAGGAGCCGCGGCGAGTCCTGTCTAATGCCACCGGGGCCCAGGGAGAAACGGCCTTTGTCTGCAGACTGTCTTCTTTCTCCAAAAGTAGCTTTAAGAATATCCTTTTGAAAAAGGAAATTATAATTATTCTAAAGGCTCCGACATGGAAAAATAGAAAGCTGGCCATCTTCAGCGGGTCTGCAATGTTTCCTTTGAAATGTGACCCGTCTGTGGGTTCCAGATGTCTGAGACCCCTTCCCGCACGCTTGGGGCCCAGGGCGAGCCCGCACCGGCCTCCCCTCTGCCTGAGACCTTCGGAGGCAGGTGGGGGAGGGAAGGAAGGGTCAAGGGCCGCTTCCTGGAGGAGGGGGGTCTGCACCCAGCCTCGTGGGCTGGGGGAGGGGTGGGGGGAGGAGGGAGGGGCCGGAGCGGGTCCCCCAGATGGCCTTGCCTTTCTCACGGAGCGGGGGCTCTGGCAGGAGGGATGGGGAGGGGGTGCTGGCAGGGACTTGGGGCCTCGCGGCCGCAGGGGCACATCAGGGGCTCCTGGCCGGGCCGCCCGCCCAGACGCGCTGCCAGGCTGATTAGCATGGGCGAGGGGCGCTGGCAGGGGCGCCGGCCGAGCTGGCACGTCCCTCGCGGGCCCAGCTGGCCGGGCCGAGACACAAAGCGCCGCAGACGGCGGCGGCGCTCGGCCATTCACGCGCAGGGGCGGCGCGGGCGCGGGGACCAGGCCTTCCCGCCGCCGCCGGGCGGCGAGCAGCGCCGGGCCGGGCGGGGCTGGGCGGCCGCGCTCCTGACCTTGACCCTTTGTGACTGGAGCGCATGCAAATCGCGCCGCCGCTGGGCCGGGGTCCGCGCCAACAATGCGCCGCTGTCCCGCGCGCAGGGCTGGGGGGCGCGGGCGCGCACGGGGCGCGGCGCGAATGCCAATGCGGGCTCCCGGCCGAGAAGCCCGCGCCCCCCGCGGCCCGGCCACGTCCCGGAGATCTCCTCGCCTGCCTCCCTGTCTTCCCTTTATTCGCTTTATTTTATTAAACCCTATAAATGGCCGGTAACAAGATGAAGGTCGTCCTAGTAACAGCCGCAGCCAGAGAACCCGCGCTCCCCGCGGGCCCTGCGCCCTCCGCCGGCCTTGTCGCTCGGTGGGGCATCTTGCCTTTGTCACTGGCATCGCCTGTGGTGGCTGACCCTGTCCCCAGCTCCCTTCCCCAGGCCGCCGGCCCCCAGGTCCCTTCCCCAGGCCGCTGGTACTGTCCTCGGCTGAGCTGGTCCCTGTGTGCCCGTCAGTCCCAGAGTGTCCTAGCAGCCTCCCAAGGAGGAAGGACGGGCGGGGGCGCCCCCACATCATTCGCTAAGTTACGAGCCGTGACATTGAGCCCAGAAAGGTGGTGTTGGGCCAAACCATGGGCAGGTGAGAGGGCTCGTCCTCCCCTTCATCCTGCCTTTACTGTGTGCCTTAAGTGGCCAGAGCAGCAGTCAGCAAGCCCGTGTACAGGCCAGAGCACACGCGTGAACTTGAACTGGACACATTGGAAATAGGAGGCAGAGCCCCAGCGCGGTCAGGCGTCCTGGCCCTGAGGCCGCCGGAGCGTGACCGGCCACTGGTGCTCCTGGGACTCAGTGTCCTCCTCTGATAAGGGGTCTGGCGCCTGCTTGCCCAGCTCGCAGTGGCCGTGGGCATGGGGGTGGGTCCTCGGTGTGAGGGAGGCCCTGTGTGCTCGTATGTGCCGGGGATGGGGGGGGGTGCACACACCATCCATTCCTACCGAGGTGCTGGGAGCTCAGCTCTGCCACAGAGAGGGCCCAGGGCAGGGGCAAGAGGTTCAGGGGAGTGACCTTGGGCAAGAGCTTCCCTCCTTGGGCCTCAGTTTCCCCAGCTGCTAAATGAGGGGGTTGGAGAGAGGATCGCTGAGGATTCTTCCATCTGCTCACATAGAAATGAATCAGAACCACTGTTTAAAACAATATGTATTTTTATTAATTTCAGAGCAGGAGAGAGAGAGAAACATCAATGAGAGAGAATCATTGACTGGCTGCCTCCTGCACGCCCCCCACCAGGGACTGAGCCCACAACCTGGGTATGTGACCTGGAATCGAACTTGATCTCCTGATTCATAGGTCGACACTCACCCACTGGGCCATGTGGGCGGCCATAGAACCACTGTTTCAAGGCCGGACTAGAGCTCGGGCTGCAGCCTTCGCCAGGGTGCCGGGACGCGCTGCCTCCCTTGGTCTCCAGCAGCTGCCTCACCCACCGAGGCCTCCCTTGGTCTGGACACTGGGACAGACAGAGCCCCCAAAGGGCATGAGACCCTGTCGCTGTCCTTGGGGGGCTCAGAACCTGGCTGGAGGCGGGAGGTGGGCAGGAAGGCCAAGAGGCAGGTGGTGAATGTGGTGAGGGAGAAAGCCAGGGGCGGGGGCGGGGGGGGGGGGAGGGGCACAGTGCAGCCGGAGAGGAGGAGGCGATGCAGGGCCCAGAAGGCGGGGGCTGCGGAGCACTCCAGGCACAGGGACACCTCGGGACAGAGGGAGCTCGTAGGACACACACAGGGGCCTCTACTGGCAGAGGGAGCCCTTCAGGGACGGCAGTGCAGGCGTGGAGCCTTCTAACAGGCGCAGGGCACAGATCACTCCAGGCAAAGCCCTTCCTCAGGCCAATGGCCCTGCTTCTCTGCCTCACGGCGGTGGGGGCGCGGGTGCTGGACCAGAAGCACCCACTGAACTAAAGATGACATGCAGGAGCTGGTCTGGCTGAGGGAGAGGGCAGGGCAGGAGGCTGGAGGGGGGGAGGAGTAAAGAGCTGTCCGCCTTGAGTAGGAGTTGCGGCTGGGCCCCCCTTGCCCTCACACATGTAGCTGCTGTGAGGGTGCCTCCCAGGTCCCTCCCTGCATCTCTGGACAGCGAGGGCTGCTGGGTGCCAGCGCGCAGGGCGCCACTCTCAGCGCCAGCACAGCCCAGAGGCTGCGGGTGCCTGGCAGGGCTCCTGGGTGGGACGTGGGGGTCAGGGACGGCTTTCTGGAGGAAGGCGTGGTGACGGGTTGATCTAGTTCTGTTAGCAAAATGGCCACGTGATGCTCCAAAGCTCCCGGTGTGGACGGGAATGAAACGGCCAAGCAAAGGTGCCTCCCCCCATCCTCTCGCTCAACATCTGGCTGCTCCAGGGACCAGACCTGGCCGCCCAGAGGGTGGCTGGGGGCAGGAGGAGCGAGGGCCAGGTTGGTTCTCAAGTTCTTTGTACTAAGAGTAAAATCAGTTTCTGAAATGGAAGTGCTAGGCCATGGTTGGTTGGTCTTCACTTCCGAAGACACATTTTGAAAACAGACGGAACTCAGGATGCGAGCCCCGAGGTCCGCCGCCGGCCGCCCTCTACCCTCCTGGGCCTCTGGGTGAGTCCAGCCCCCAGGCCCTGGGCATCATGGCCCCCGGCTGCCGGCCTACGGAAGAGGAGCCTGAGGCCCCAGAGGCCCTCATCTTAGACGAGGGCCAGGGAGAGAACCGGGCATCCCGCCTTCTGGTCTTTCCACTACTTCACCGGATTCCTCAGGAATTAGCAATGGAAACGCGATCCCACGCTGGGGAAGGAGCGCGTCATAGTTTCCATCCTGGCTCTGTGAGCACCTGGGACTCGGTGGGTCCCCGCCCCCAGATCATGCGGAGGAGCTGGGTGATATCCCGGGGCGGGCGGGGTGGGGGGACAGTTAGGGGAGACGGTTTGGCTGAGCTCACCGCATGGGTGGGGCTCCGCTATGAAATCGCCCGGAAGGCCACCAGCTGGCGGCAGTCCCGACCTCCTGCTCCGTTGGTGGCCCAGGCCCTGGGGCAGAGGGGACAGGGGACAGGCGCTGGCTGGGCTGCCAGGCTGGCCAGAGGGCGATGGCCAGGTCTCAGGGGCTCCGGTGCAGGAGGGAGGAAGGAAGCCTAGCGGCTCTGGTCCCGGGCGTGGTCTGCTCAGGTCCCGGTGGAAGCGAGCATGGAGCTGCCTGCCTGGGCTTGACCCTGGCTCACCCCTCACGGTCCTGGACCCCTAGACAGGCTGTGTCCCCTCCCCAGGCCTCCGCTGTGAAATCAGATTGCAGCCCTACATGGTGCCTGGCACGCAGTAGGTGCTCAGGAAATGTCACCATTTGCTGGCTGCTCACCCTGCACTCACTCTTCCTCGGTCGTGCCGTGATGGAACCCTGTTGGTTTTGTCCTTTCCTCCCTATTTCTTCTGGTCCCCGAGGCCTGAGGTCCCACATGGCTCAGAGAGTTGGCGGGGGGGGGAGCTGGGAGCTGGAGAGAAGGGGCCTGAGACTCCAAGACCCAGCAGTGGAACTCGGGCAGGACTTGCTGGGCAGGGTTGTTCTGCCTGTCCCCTGGGCACCCACTGACCCAGACATCGAAGCCACCGCCTCAGGAGTGGTGAGAGGCTGTGAGGGAGGCGGCAAAGAAGGGTTTTGGTCCCCAAGGATTTGGTGATTTCCACCGGCAAGAGCTCACCCTCGGTATCCGTGGCTAAGCGGGACTCCCTCCGTCCCTCCGTCCCTCTATTCTTGCCCCCGCCTCTCTTCCTCCCTTCTTCTCTCTCTCTCTAAACTCTATTAGTATCTGCTTCTGTGCTGGTCTCTGTGTTAGTAGCTGGAAATAGCAAAACCTACCATGTTGACTGCCGTTTTCATGTTGACAGTAAACAGTGCGAAGCAGCAGGCAGTGAGCCGGAACCCAGAGCCGCCAGGGCCGACAGAGCGCCCTTTGGTGGCCGTCGCCACTGGCCACACGTGACCACGGAGCCCTTGAACGGGGGCTCGTGCTGCTGCGGAGCTGGGTTTTGAATTTTATTTCATTTTAATTCATTCACATTTCAATGTAAATGTGGGGCCAGGGCTGCATTGGACAGGATGGAGTTAGAGCTACCACCGCCCCCCTCGGTGTTGGTCAGTGTTCCCAGCATTTATTCTATTTCTTCCAATTCGTGAGCTGTTTTTTGGTCATCTGTCTCCACAATGACATACGAGTGTCTAGTCTGGTTTCCTTGACAACAGAGCCCTAGACCGAGGCTTGGCCGCAGGGATTTCGGTTGGGAATGAGGTCCTGGGGAACCCAGTAAAAGCTGCTACCGGGACGGAGACTTGGTCCTACGGGAACTTCCGGCCACTTATGACATCGTCTCAGAACTGACCGCCTCAAGGGTATGAGGGGGGCATCTGTCCAGAGCTCCGGCTCACCCTTGGCCAAGGATGGCTCCGGGTGGCGGGCTCCCGGGCTGTGTGCCTGTGAGTGCGGAATGGGCACCGGGGGGCCTCGGTCACACTCAGAGAAGCACCGGGCAGGAAGCAGGAGATGCACAGCATGGGCCCAGGAGGAGGGGTGTCCGGCTGCCCCTGTGCAGAGCTTGCCGAAGCCGACGTGGGATGGGCGGCGCGGTGGCTGGAGTGAGAGGTGGGGTTGGGAGAACACTGAGATGGCGCAAAAGAAGTGCCCAACACAGTCCACCCCTTGCATCACTCAGTCTGCCTCTGCCTCTGAAGTGCCACCTGCCGGGGAGCTCCCGGGAGCTGCTGGCTCGGGACGTTTGCAGCACCAGATGGTGAGGGGGGCAGGCAACCCAGGCATGTGCCCTGGACCGAAATCGAACCCGGGACCCTTCAATCTGCAGGGTGACGCTCTGTCCACTGAGCCAAACCAGCCAGGACTCGGTTCCTCTTGAAGGTCAGGGCCAACTGACCCGCCAGTGTGCTGGCTATGTTTTTTGCCTCTTGATACCCTAGCACAGCGTTTGGCAAACTGCGGCTGGTGAGCCACATGCGGCTCTTTGGCCCCTTGAGCGTGGCCACGAAGTTTCGATCACACTGCACATGCGCGCCCGCACATGGTATTTTGTGAAGAGCCACACTCAAGTGGCCGCAGTTTGCCGACCACTGCCCTAGCATGCGAAGGCCTAAGTAATCAGCATTTAGTTGAGGCCTAAAGACTAGTGGAACCATTAGCGTGTTCCCTTGTGGAAGAAGCCGTGTGGGGGAACCAGGGCCTTGAGCTGAACGAAGCCTCAGGCTGGGCGGGTGGTGGAGGAGCCAATGTCACTGCCCGGGTCTCTGTGTTCCCCGGGGTTCCTGGGCCCACGCCTTCCAACACCGGGACGCAGGCCTCGCGTCCACGCTTCTCTCTCCCTCCGGCACTGGAAGCCACGGACTTCACCGGATCTGGAAGGGATGAGCAATGGGTGTCTGAGCAGAAAGAACGTTCTAGAAAGGATTAGTGTCTGTGTAGGCAATGTCTCCAGCACCTAGGATGGTGTCCAATTCGAAACAGGAACTCCGTACATATGAGCAGAATAAGTAAGTAATTTCAAGTGGATTTAATATCTGTAAAATGTATTATAAAGACGGTCACTGGGAGAGCAGATCAGTAAACAGGATAGAGAGTCTAGAAAGAAACGAAGGTGTGGGGTGCCAATTCCCCGGGGGTGGGTTGGGGGAGGGCGTACAGCTTTGCTTTGTTTTTTTAAATCGGGGTGGAGACGCCGGCCAGCATTCTGAGGAGGACATGGCATTGGCTCTGCGCTCCTCTCCTTGAACTGGGGACACTTGAGATGGATTCAGAATCGTAAGGCAAAATCTGAAACCGCGAATACACCTGGAGGAAATATAGAGAGTTACATACTTTTGAGGCGAATAAAAGTCTGCCCGAGCGACGACACCCACATCAGAGGCCATGAAAAAAATGAGGGAGATTTGTGCTAAATACAAATAAAAATTTCCACACGGGGAGAAACGGAAGCAGAATGGAAAGGCAAGTGGCAAGGGGGGAAATATGTAACTGAAAATACAGTCGCCCCTGAACAATGCGGGATTGAACCGCATGGCCCAGTGACACTCGAACTTTTTTCAATAAATACCTCTTCTGTCTTCGATCCCTGTCGGGAGCCCATGGACTCCAAGGGCCAACTGGAAGCACTGATCGGCGTCACGTTACGTAGAGGACTTGAGCACCCCTGGGTCTTGGTATCTGCACGGGGTCCTGGAACCAATTCCCCATGGAGGCCATGAGACAGCTACATGTAGGGGGGTCCTGGAACCAATTCCCCATGGAGACAGCGACATTTAGGGGAGTCGAAAGTGATAAATGGGTTTTCGATTGTGTGTGGGATTGGCGCCCCGAATCCCCACATTATTCAAGGGCCAACTGTGGTTCTGACTTGAGATGCCAAAATCCCAAAATGACAAGACAACATATTTGCAAAGGAAACTTACAGAAGAGAAAGCTCACATGTCCAATATGGCTGTGGGAAAGGTTTTAAAGGATGCAAATTCATCAAAGGTGACGTGATGACCTATTAGATCAGGAAGGCATATAGAGAGATGAAAGGAAGCACTCATAAAGATTGTAAGCACCCATGGGTGCTCAGGGGATGAACCCTGGTGAGACAGATTGGCAAAGTGTCCTGGAGGCAGAGTGGGCAAGGTTCAGTCATTAAGCAAATATTTACGGAGCTCCTCTGCGTGCCAGGCACGTGGGAGCCACACAGCTCGTCCTGGCTCTCCTCTCCCTCCCAGGGGCATCGGGGAGATAGACAGGAAAGAGGAAAGTATACAAACAAGTGTGTAATCACTGCAGCTGTAGAAAGTCCTTATAAATGTGTTTAACGAGGGGTCCTCGCCTGGCCAGGATTATTGGGGAGACTTCCCTAAGGAGGCGCTTCTGAAGCCAAGTCTAGCTCGATGAGCAGGAATGAGGAAGGAGACCGGTGAGGAGAATCGTTCCGGGCAGAGCAAATGGCAATATGAAAGCTCTGATGAATCCCGGGACTGTCCCCTCCCCGCCGATGGCCGTGATTCCTGGTCTGTTCTGGCCCCTGCTCGTCTTCCTCAGCTCAGCCTCTGATTTCAGAGCTGCTACAATGTCTTCTTCAATAGCCAGCGTTCAAACAAAAAGCATTAGACCATCAAAGAGACCAGAACGCTGCTCACACAGGAAGTGGACAGATATGAGCCCGGAGTGGGCTCAGGTTTCAGACGGAGCAGTCGCATACTTCAGAGCCGCCGCCGTCAATATGGCCAAAGGACTAAAGAAAATTGCTTTCAGAGGAAAATATGTTAAAGGAGTTAAATGAAAATATGGTATCCATGAGTACACAGACAGGGAATCTCTATGGACAAATGGGAGCTATTAGTGGGTATTCAAGAGCTGAAGAGGACCGTAACCAACAATTGAAAAGTTCACTGGATGGGCTCCATGTCTGGGGATGACAGAAGAAAGGCTGAGTAAACCTGAAGACAATCAGCAGGAAGTTTCCACCCAAAGGAAAAAAAGAGAAATAAGGCTGAGGATAAAAGAATAGAACTTTAGAGACTTGTGGGGCAGTGCCAAGTGGTCCAAATTCATAGAGTTGGAGTCCTAGAAGGAGAGAAGAGAGATGGATATAGGGGTAGAAAAATGTGAGGATGTAGTTAAGAACTTCCCAATATCCGTGGAAACCATTAACTTAGAGACCCAAGAAGCTCCACAAACCCCAAGGAGGGTACTAGTAAGCACAGGTTGCAGCCACTTCTAGGTAAATCACAGTTAAACTTCTGACAGCCAGAGGAAAGGGTGAAACCTTGGAAGGTTTGGAGGGAAAAAACACACAACAAAAACCATGTGTGTTGATTAACATCTGACTTCTCATCAAGAACCAAAGGCAGCCCTGGCCAGTTTGGCTCAATGGATAGAGCGTCGGCCTGTGGACTGAAGGGTCCCAGGTTCAATTCCGGTCAAGGGCACATGCCCAGGTTGTGGGCTTGGTCTCCAGTGGGGGACGGGCAGGAGGCAGCCAATCGGTCATTCTCTCTCATCATTGATGTTTCTATCTCTCTCTCCCTCTCCCTTCCTCTCTGAAGTCAATAAAAATATATTTAAAAGAAAAAAAGAAGAACCAAAGGCAAATCCAGAGGTTTTCCTAGAATCCCCGAGAGTAGATATTAGTGAGAAGGGAGAATTAACATCCTGTCTCCTATGAAACAGGGATTCCCTAGGCCTGAAGGAAGATGTGAGTGCTCACGTTGGGAACGCCCGTGTGCAAAGCAGAATAAGTGGGAGAACGAAGAAAAGAAAAATCACAACATTCCCCACCACGGCCCAGGATAATGGACATCTAGGAGAGAGAACACACTCTAAAACTGTACGTTTCTTATAATTACAGAAGCTGTCAGGAGGAGCGTATATTACAGAGAGGACGAACGAACGTTTTTTTTTAAGCGATAGCTCTGTCAGGGGAGAGGTTAAGCTACAGAGAACTGGTTGTAAGGCCAGGCTTCCTGTCCATAGCAATGAGAATGAACTTTGTACAACAGACATATGATCGGGTTCTGCCTTAGAGGACAGAGGGCCCAGGAGGACACGTGCTGCCTGCAGGGCATTCGCCAGTTCTGCGCCGGTCAGCAGACTCCTGTCCGCCTTCCTGTTGCCCACACACGTCTGTCCTTCAGATTCTCCTTTGAACCGGCTTTCGCGTCGCGTCGTATCATGTGGGTGCCCTGAGCACTGAGTTAAGTAAAATGGTAGGTGGCCTCGTCTTCCAAGCGCATGAGAATTATGATCTAATCTCTTGCAAAACCTGTTATTTTTCTACAAGAATTTGAATTCAGAGTAGATGACGTGTAAGTACAAAAGGAGCTCCTATGTATAAGGAAAAATCCCCAAAGACAAACACCTAATAAAAAACGAGTGAAGTTTTTAAACCGAGAAGTCACCCTATTAGTAACCAGAGGAAGTAAAATGGAAACACCCATTTCTCCTTTTGCACTCACACGGTTTCCGAGGGCCTGGACTCGCAGGCGTGACTGGGGAGCGGGGCGGGGGGCTGGGCGGGGGGCTGCCTTGGGGCAGATGGGGCTCCGTGTCTCCAGAAGGTGCTCTGGTTGCCAGGAGGGCTTGTGGGAGAGGGACCGGGTCCCGGTGGCTGGGGTAGGGCATCTGGGGAGGCATTTGAGGTCCCAGGAGGGTGCGCAGGGTTCCTCTGCCCTGGAGATGAGTGGACCATGCAGGCTGGAGGCAGGGAGGCCAGCCCACGAGTGGACACCGACAGCTGCCACGTGGGACCCACCATTTCGGGCATTCGGGAGCTCCTGGCCCGGCCCCTGTGGCCCACTCAGCCCTGTCTCCTCCACAAGCCCTCGGCCCCCCCACCCCCTCTGCAGCTGGCATTGCAAAAACACTGGGGGGACATGGGGTTTGGGGCTGGGGCAGGGCTGAAGATAGGCGTGGGAATCCTCAGGGGGTTTGGTCTTTGAAGTCTGGGAGTGGTTGAGGTTAAGTAGGAGGGCAGCCACGGCACAAAGGAGCACCCAGTGAGGCTGGGGCCCAGCGAGGCCGGGGCCCAGCGAGGCTGGGAGCACCCAGACCCAGGCCCGGGCGCTTCCCTTGCGGAAGGAGGTACATCAGGTGCATCGGCACATCACACGCTGGGATGAAGTCAGAGGCGGCCTTGGCTTTGGCAAGATGGGGTTCATCTTGGGCCCCGATAAGGGCCATTTCAGTGTCGGGTGGTGACAGCACCCCACTAAGTGGGTTGGGAAGCCTGCGGGGGAGGAGGGGGGTGACGGGGCTGTCCTGTCTGGAGGGACTTGGCGGTGGGAGGGGGGCGGGGGCGGTGCTGGAGGTGGGTGTGGTGTCCGGGGTGTTTTTCTCTGAAGAGGAGCGATGTGAACGTGCTGGGTGCTGGAGGGAAGGGAGCGGCAGCAGATGCCGCAGAGAGAGGGGGAGGCCGGGAGGCAGGGAGGGGGCAGGGCCTGGGTGAGCAGGTGGGGCGCGGAGGGAGGGTGTGGACACCGGCACGGCGGGGTTGGTGGCAGGAAGGTGAGGGAATGCCTGCCACTGAGAAGCAGGTGGGTGAGGCAGCGACTTGCCCTGAGGTCCGGGGACCGCCTCTCACCCCCCCACGCCCCCTCCCCGCCAGCACCTGGACGATGATTTATCTGGGAGACAATCTGACGGGCGGTGGCAGCGCCGTGGGAAGGCGGCTGGAAGGACATCTGAGCTCTGAAGCCTGCACGTTCCAACACAGAGCTCTGTGGGCGCCCGGGGCGCAGGGTGACGAGCCGGGGCCCCAGGAAGGGCAGGGCCCCCAGGAGGCAGGTGGTGGCTGACTCAGCAGGCGTGGCCACCCGGGAGCAGAGGCTCCTGGGGGGTCGGAGGGCAACTCTCAGGCCCGCCCTAAGGATGTTCCCGGAGGCCACTCTGTCCTGAGTGAAGGGGGGCTCTTTCCTCCGCCCAAAGTTCAAAGACACTTCCCGAGCTTCTCCACGGCCTCCAAGGGAATCCTCCACCTTCATCAAGGTGCAGGCTTCTCACGGGCACCCTGCCGTCTTCACACACTCAGCCCTGACTCACACATCGTTCACTGTCTCACTCCCTCACTCCCTCACTCCCTCACTCCCTCACTCAGTCACACACATTCACTCATTCTCTCATTTACTCACACAGTCACTCACCCACTCATTCACTCATTCGTCTCTCATGTACACATTCACACATCCATCCATTTATTCATCACTCGCTCATTCGTCCCACGTGTTCGCTGGGGGCCTGCTGTGCCACAGGCCGTGCCCGGCCAGGGCCACCACCCAGAGGGGACAGACTCAGCTGCCTCCGAGCTGATGCTGCAGCAGCAACACGTGTCAAAGGCTGAGAGCCCTGGGGTGGCTGACGGCCAGGGGAGGCCTCCCGGACCCAGAGAAGGGCTGACAGAGGGATAGGGCGGGGAGGGGTTTAGGTGGCGGAGGTGGGGTGAGTGGAGCGCCCGGGCCGGGGCTGCAGGCCGTGTGAGCGCCGGGAGTGGTGTGACTGGGGCAGGGACTGTGCTCAGATGGTGGCTCTGGCTGAGGCAGGGAGGCTGGCCTGTGGGGTCAGGCCCACAGGGAGGGGAGCGGGGGCAGCTGGCCAGGAGGTGCAGCTTCACCCAGACCCGGGCCCAGGCAGGTGCTGAGCAAATGGCCCAAACGGGGAAGTAAACCTGCCGTCCTGTCGCTCTGCTCAAGGGTGCAGCGGCCAGGCCTTCGGCAGGGGCGCCCGCTCTGCTCTGCGGTGGCTGGTGCCTCACCTGGGGCCACGGCCACGGCCACGGCTACGGCTGGGCTGGGCTGGCGCCCTGAGCTGGCGGAGCCACCTCTGAGACGGCTTCTTCTTGCTCCTGTCTGGAACCTGGGCCGGGCTGACTCAAAGGCTGGAACTGCTAACCAGTGCGCCTCCACGTGGCCTCTCCACGTGGCCTCTCCACGCCACTTGGGCTTCCTCACAACATGGAGGCCTCAGGGAACCTGAACTTCCTTCTTGTCCGGTGACTCAGGACTCCAGGGCAGAGGCTGTGTGGCCTTTGACGACTCCGCCTTGGAAGGTGCCCAGCGGCACTGCGGTCACACTCAGTCGGTTGCCGTGGTCACAAACCTGCCCAGATTCAAGAGGGGAGGACACATGGATCGGTTGCCTCCACACACACCCTGCCTCTCAGTGGCAGGAGGACCAGGGACTTGCAGCCATATTTAAACTAATGCACGACTGACGCTCCCTCTCATTTCCTCCTCTCCTCTTCGAGAATTCTACCATCTGCCGAGGCTGGGCTTCAGTCCTGAGCCAGAGAACCTTCCTGCTGACTCCCGTCCCAGCACCACTTCCTACTCACCTCGTGCCCTTGGCTATGACCTCTTTCCAATAATAAGGACAGCCGTGAGCCTGGTACTCCTCACATTGGGACTGTGCCCATGTGCTTACACATGTATGTTCTTCTCGGGGTCTCACAGCAACCCTGTGAGACTTTTCAGGGGAAGGGGCATCTAGCCTGGAGTTTTGCAGGATGAGTAGGAGTTCTCCAGGTAGACAGTGTGGAAAGAGGCGTGGTGAGCTTGGCACGTGTGCAGTCAGGTGTGGCTGGAGGACAGTTTCACTTACCCTGGGGCAGGGGCTTTCTAGTGGGAAGTGCACCAAACAGACCTGTGTCATGGGGGACCCCTGTGGCCCTGAGAGTGGGGAGCCTGAAGCTGGCCCAGGAGGAACTGGTGTTGGTGCCTGTGGGACTCCCCCCTCCCGCCCCGCCCAAGAGCCTGTCTGCCTGTGCCCCCTATTCTCTTTCTTTCTTTCTTTTTTATTTTTTGTTAATCCTCACCCAAGGATATTTTTTCCATTGATTTTTATTTTTTAAAAAATTTTTTTATTGATTAAGTTATTACATATGTGTCCTTATCCCCACATTACCCCCCATCCCCCCCACTCATGCCCTCACCCCCCTGTTGTCTGTGTCCATTGGTTAGGCCTATATGCTTGCATACAAGTCCTTTGGTTGATCTCTCCCCCTTACCCCCACCCTCCCCTACCTTCCCTCTGAGGTTTGACGATCTGATGGATGCTTCTCTGTCTCTGGATCTGTTTTTGTTCATCAGTTTATGTTGTTCATTATATTCCATAAATGAGTAAGAACATGTGATATTTATCTTTCTCTGACTGGCTTATTTCACTTAGCATCATGCTCTCCAGTTCCATCCATGCTGTTGCAAATGGTAAGAACTCCTTCTTTTTTATCGCCGAGTAGTATTCCATCGTGTAGATGCACCACAGTTTTCTAATCCATTCATCTGCTAATGGGCACTTAGGCTGTTTCCAGATCTTAGCCATGGTGAATTGTGCTGCTATGAACATAGGGGTGCATATATCCTTTCTGATTGGTGTTTCTGGTTTCTTGGGATATATTCCTAGAAGTGGGATCACTGCGTCAAATGGGAGTTCCATTTTTAGTTTTTTGATTTTCCATTGATTTTTAGAGAGTGTGGAAGGAGGGAGGGAGAGAGAGAAACATCGATGTGAGAGAGACACACTGATTGGTTGCCTGCCATACGCACCCCAACCGGGACCAGGGATTGAACCTGCAACCCAGGTATGTGCCCTTGACTGGGAATCCAACCTCCGACCGACCCTTCGGTGCGTGGGCCGATACTCTAACCAGTGAGCAACACTGGCCAGGCTCCTATCCTCTCTCTCTTTTTAAAAAATATATATTTTTATTCATTTCAGAGAGGGAGGCGGGGGAGAGAGAGAGAGAGACATTGATGATGAGAGAGAATCATGGATCAGCTGCCTCCTGCACACCCCCTACTGGGGATCAAGCCGGAAACCCGGGCCTGTGCCCTGACCCGGCATCGAGCCCTGGCCTCCTGGCTGAGTCACACCAGCTGGCTCCGGTTCTCTTTCTCACGTGGTTTCAAGAGTCCTTTCCACCGTCCCCTGGGGGAGGGCAATGAGCCCACGTTGTGCGTGAGGAAACTGAGGCTCAGAGTGTTCTCAGAGTCCGAGCCGGGCGGGAGGGCTGAGCCCGGCTGGGAGCTCCTGGTGGCCCCCGCCTCATCCCTCAGCGCCCACCTCAGTCCTGGGAAGCTCCCCCCACCCCCAGCACCCAGCCGCCCGCAGCCCCCACCTCCGCCCTGATCGCCCGGCCCGGGAAGTCCCAGCCGAGCCGCTGCAGCGCCGGTCCCATCGGCGGCAGTGCGGTCACAGGTTCGCCTCGTCCACTGCTCCTGTGGCCTCAGGGGGGGAGGGCAGGAACTCAGGGGGGAGGGGAGCTGGGGGGAGGGGAAACTGAGGCCCAGAACGGGGTGGGGGTGGGGGGGGCTTGGCTTCCGCTGGGAGCCTGCACCTGGCTTGCCCTCCGGTCCGGCCACGGGTTCCAGCTCTTGAGATAAATCCCCTGCCCGCCCGGTGGCCAGCCGGCTGGGCAGTGCCATGCCGCCGCCGGGCACCCCGAAAAGCTGACAAAGCCAGCTGCCCTCCCAGCGGTCGCCCGGCAGGCAGACACCGGAGGCGTGACGCCTGCCCTCGTCTGGCACCGGCGGCGGCTGCCAGGAGGCCGGGAGGCCCTCCCGCTCCCAGGGGCCTGGCTGCTCGGCGCGGCGTGGCTTCCCGATGAGGTAATGCGCTGGGAGCGCGGGAGGAGGCCGCCGGGAAGCGCTGGCCCCGGCCCAGGCCTCCTCCCTGCCCGCCCCGGGCCGCCAACGTGGGGGCCAGGGGCCCAGGCGGGGAGCAGGACTCTGGACTCGGGGCAGCTCGCCTTGGGGCCTCGGGGGGGACCCTCAGCACCCCGCCCTGTGACCGTGTCGCCGCCCCGCCCCACGGAGACAGAGGCCCCGGGTCAGCAGGCGCGAAGGCACCCCCGGCGGGCGGGGGAGGGCAGCCCCGGGCCAGGTGCTCGCTGCCACCACCCAGCGCCCCATCCTGGGGCAGAGCAGAGGGCCCCAGCGCCTCCTTCCTGTGCCCCGGCCTGGGGACCCGCCTCTGGGCTGTCCACCCCGACCCCCAGGCCTCTCCTGGCCCCCCTCTGGGGAAAGCCCTGCACCCCACCTTCCCGGGACCTGCCCAGGAAGCCGGGAGCTCAGCGGGAAGTGCCCCCCACTCCCTGCCAGGCCCCCGAGGCCACAGGAGCCAGCGGGCCCAGCAGCTCCTGCTCCTCCGTGGAAGGAGGCGCCCAGAGAACCGGGCCGCCGGGGAACGCGCCGGGCGGAGGGCTGGGGTCGGTGCAGGGGCCCTGGGAGCTGGAGGAGGGTCGCCTCCCCCTCCCCTTCCCCGGATGGGCCCCGGGCCCCCTGCTCGTGATGGAATCTGGGACACAAGGGGGTGCGGGAGGGGGGTGCAGAGGAGCCAGGCCAGGCCTGGGGTCTGCAGGCCCCGCCGGATCCGCCTCCGCCTTGAATTTGCTGTGGGCCGCGGGCCAGGCCCCGTCCTGGCTGGGTCTCAATTTCCCCATCTGCAGGCGGGAGGCGCGGGGCGGGGGGCTGCACCGGACGCCAGGGGCCGCTGGGGCCAGGGCCGCAGCTGTGTGGGGGAAGCCGCGCAGCCGCCCCGGCCGCCTTGGACCCGGCCCAGGGACCACAGTGCAGCCCGTGCGCAGCGGGGCGGGCGGCCCCGCGCCTGCGGGCGGGAGTCAGGCCCGGATCCCAGCCCCGCTCCCGGCCCCCGAGTGACCGCGGGGCCCCGCCCGCCCGCCTTCCCTGCACAAAGCCCGGCGCTGGCGGGAGGGACCGGCTCCCCCGCGGAACCGCGCCCCTCTGCTGCCCCCTGGTGGCCGCAGCCGCACACGGCGGCCCGACCCCAAGCCCTGGCACCCGCGGGGCTGGGCCCCCCACCCGCGGGGCTGGGCATCCCCAAGGTCACGGGCACCCTCCCTAGGGGACACGGCGAGAGCCACCTGCTGGCTTCAGGGGGTTTCCGGCCCCCCGCAGGGGGGCGTCCTCGCTGCCCGAGTACAGACGGTGGCAGGGGTGGGGGGCCGGAGGGGGGACCCCCAGGGAGACGCATCGGGTGTTCGCCATGGTCGCAGTCGGACACCTCCAGGGGGAAAGTGAGCCCCAATCCGCAGCCACCCGGGCTGCAGGCTCGGGGAGGCGACGGGGAAGTGGGGCTCATTGTTCTGTGTGTGTGTGGGGGGGGTCCCCCAACTGAGAAAACGAGGAGAGGGGCCAGTTCTTGGGAGCAGGGGGTGTGTGTTTGGGACCTGGTGCAGGGCGGGGGTGGGTGGGGCACGATCCCGGACCCGCCGGGGCTCAGCCTCCTGTGCTCAGAGCTGCCATGCGGATCTTAGGTTGTGTGGCCACAGGGGGTGCGGAGAGATGAGGGGTAGGCCTTTCTTGGGGGTCTCCCGGTCCGATGTCAACCCCCCCCCCCACCCACCCCCCCTCCCGTCCCCTGGAGCAGGACAAAGGGGCTCCTCCTGGACCGTGGCTGGCCCTGAGCGGGTGTGTGTCGGGGGGCGCCCCCCCCACCCGGCAGCCCCTGTGCTCCCAGCACCACCGGGCGGCAGGGGCGGCCGCAGGGAAGGGAGGGCAGAGTCCGGCAGCCCTGGAAGGTCGGCTGGGAGGGCCATCACGTGTCCCCGTCAGGCCCACGACGCCCCTCGGGCTGGGCCGAGGGCACTCGGTCCCCACGGGCCTGTGCAGATGGGCATCTGGCTCCCATCACCCCTTTGTCCAGAGTCTCCCTTCCGGGTCCAGGATGCACTGGGAGGCCTGCAGCCCCCCACAGCTGGATGCAGTTAGGGAGCCGAGAAGTTATTATTTGGGGGTTAAAGCAAAAGGCATCTCCCCAAGATGGCCGGGTCTCCTCCTCGAGGACACGTTCTCATGACGCAGCCCCGTGAACGCGGAAACGGGGTCCCTGCGTTCCAGGATGCGAGAGAAAAGGACAGCGGGGTGACACAGCCCACCAGGTCTGGCCCGGCTAGAATAGGGCTATGGGGGCATCGGCCAGGGCTCTGTGGGCCCCCCCCCAACCCAGCTCAGGCCGCTCCCACCAAGGCCCCTCGAGGCCCAGGCTGCACCAGGGCCCCAGCCCTGCACCCTCCCCCTCCTCCTCCCTCTTCCCTCTCTCCATCTCCCCTCTCTCCCTCCTTCTCCCTCCTCTCTCTCCTTCCCTCCCCCTCCTTCCCTTTCTCTGACTCTCTCCCTCTCTCCCCTTCCCTCCTCTCTCTCTTCCTCCCTCTCTCCCTCCTCCTCCTTCTCTCCCGCCTTCTCCCTTCCCTCCCCCTCCTTCCCCTTTCTCTCTCTCCCTCTCTCTCCTTCCTCCTCTCACCCTCCTCTCTCCCTCCCTCCTCCATTGGTCCACCAGAGGCCCTGGAGTCCCAGCGGCCCCGCTCCAGCTCAGCCACGGCCCCCCCTTGGGGACACCCCAGGGCTTCACTGTGCCCATCAAGGCTCCCCAGCCTGGTCTCCCCCGTGCCCCCCATGCATTGCCTCCGACACCCGCCTGGCCGCCCGACTGCACTAGCCGTGTCCCTCCCACCGGAGGAGAGGGAGGCAGGGAGGCCGGCCTGCTCAGAGGGCCAGGGCCCAGGGGCAGAGCCCGGACACTGTCTGCGGGGTCATCTGGGCAGCCCCTCCCCCTCCTTCCTGCTGCCCCCAGACAGGGCCCTGCTGTGGGGTCGGACGGGAAGGGGGCTGCCAGCCCCACGGAGGGCTGAGCCCACTCTTGGCCGTGAGTGGTCGGCGGGGAGGCGGCTGCAGGGCCTGGAGAGGCGGCCCCCTCTGTTTATTCAGCTGCCGGAGGCGCCGGCGCCCCCAGGTCTGGGCTTCTGCAGTTCAGGCCCAGCCCTGCCCCGCGCTGGGCAGTGGCTGCTCCGAGTGGGGGAGTGGGGTTTCTTCGTGGGAGGCTCGGGGGCCCTGGCCAGAGCCCCCAGGCCGGGCCCGGCTGCCTCTCAGCCTCCCCTCCTGCCCCTGGGTCTGTGCGGAAGGGGCACCCGGAGCGGGTGGGGCTGGGGCCTAAGGGCGAGGGAGGGAGGGGGTCCCAGGCTGGGAGGGGCCAGCCGTCGGGAGTGGGGCCTCCTCCCCGAGCCTCCCAGGCTGAGCCCACGCTGGTGCGGACTGGAGGAGCTGCCGGGGCCGCCATGAGGACGCCACGGAGGACGCCACGGAGGACACTGCTCGAAGCCCAGCAGAGGCTGGAGCTCCAGGCTGGGCACTAGTTTCTTCTAGAGCAGCGGTTCTCAACCTGTGGGTCGCGACCCCTTTGGGGGTCGAACAACCCTTTCATGGGGGTCGCCGAAGACCATTGGAAAACACATAGATAATTACATATTGTTTTTGTGTTTAGTCACTATGCTTTAATTATGTTCAATTTGTAACAATGAAATTGGGGGTCACCACCACATGAGGAACTGTATTAAAGGGTCGCGGCGTTAGGAAGGTTGAGAACCACTGGTCTAGAGCCTTAAGGGGACTGGATGCTCCCGCCCCAGCCAAGCCCTGCTCCCTACCCAACCCAGAGCCAAGGGCCCCCTACACACACACACACACACACACACAC
>JAWPEG010064503.1:207553647-207600828 GCA_035771395.1 Myotis vivesi | reverse complement strand
TATATATATATATTTTTTTTTTAAAAAGGGGCCAGGCTCACTGGTTAACCCCCTTGTGATGAACTCAAAGTCAGCTGATCAGTCACCTCATCACTTCTTTTGCCATGTGACAGGACATGCTCATGGGCATCGCATCACCACATTCCCGGTCCCTGCGATCAGGGCAGGGCCTGTTGGGGGCCATTTAGAATTCTGACCCCTGCACCCCCATTCCTCTCCAGGCCCCCCTCAGGGACCTCACTCCCCCTGGGCTCACCCAGTGGGTCCTCGTGGCCTCTCGTCCTCTGCTCGCACCACACTCAGTGTCCCCCCTGAACTGGGGGCTCCACTTCCAGAGGCACAGGCCCCGCCTCCCAGAGGGTGAGAGTGAAGTGAAAGAAGCCCAGCTCTGGGCTCGATGGCCTGGGCCCCAATCCCAGCAACTGTGTGACCTCGGCCAAGCCCTTCCTTCTGGGCCTCAGTTTCCTCATCTGTGCAATGGGTTTAGCAGCATCATTTCACAAGGCCGCCTGAGGCCCATCAGGCAAGCAGGTGCTCCTTATCTAGAAGGGGCTCAATACATGTCCAGTGTAACCTGAGTAGAAATTTGGGGGCACAGGAAACGCTTGTCCATGAAGCCAGAGACAAGAAGCAAGAAGGAGGCAGGGGAAAGGCAGCCAGCATAGGGGGTGCTGGATGCTGGGGATGGTGGTTGAGGTCAAACTCGAGGTTCAAAGGCGTCACTGTCAGGTCCCTGGTCTCCATCGTTTGCAACATTGCAGGCCCTGGATGCCAGCGGCCTCCTGGAAAACCATTCATTCACCCAACAATGGTTTATTGAGCACTTACTATCTGCTAGGGCCAATCTTACTCTCTGGGGACAGAGCAGGAACCAGAGCGGACAGGGAGGTGGTCCCCGTGGAGCTTACCGACTGGCGATGGACAGGACACAGATGATGACAGATTTGCCTTCCGTGTCACCTGGTGGACAGCAAAGTGTTGTGTGACGATACAGAATACCAGTGAGTGCTTTCAGGGAGGAATGTGAGGGCCTCTCTGACATGGGACATGTCAGCTGGAGCCACACAGAACCAGAGACAGAGCTGCACTTGAAGGGACAATGTGTGCAAAGGCCCTGGGGCAGGAACTTGCTTAATGTGTTCGTGTGACAAAAGGAAAGACAAGGGCGATAGAGAGGAGAGGACAAGGGCCTATGATGAGGCCGAGGAGGGACAGGCAGGGGCCAGAAGGTGCCAGGCTGAGCCCGCACTGACCGAGTGCCCGCCTCTGCCAGTCGCTTTTGCGTGGTCAGCTCCTCCCTCTGCCAGAAGCCCTGGGGCTGCAGGGGCTACTGTCCCCCCGCATGGAGATGAGGAAAACGCGCTGCAGACGTTGAGAACTTGGCCCTGCTGGCCCCCCCAGAGCCCAAAGGTGGCCTAAGACCCATCCGGGGTCCCTAGGGTGCCCTCATCTGGAGACTTCCGCCTTTGGGGCATTGGCTTGTATCCTTATTGAGTGGGAACCGGAGCCCCAGCCCTGGCAGAAGGATCCCCTCTACTTCCTTCCGCCCGATCCTTCCCGCCCTAAACAGATGTGGGACCTTGGAGCGGACGCCGGCCGCCCCGCTCAGGGTGAGAGCTGCAGCCCCATTGGGGAGGAAGGACAGGTGGAGTCACGCAGCCCTGCAGCCCTGGATTCAGCCCTAGGAGCCCAGGCAGCTGCGTCTGCTCCCTGCATGTATGCATGTGTGTATGCATGTATCTGTGCATGTATGTGTGCATGCGTGCATGCATGCACATACGCCAGAGGGAAACAACCAGGTGAGAGGAGCAGGTACCCTGAGTGGTCACTGAACCTGGCCCCGATGCCGTTCCCTCCCGCAGCCGGCAGGGGGCAGGAGGACGCCGCGTAGCTGAGTTAGGAACCAACCCAGGTGTCCCGCCCGCGGCCGGTAACCCTCTCATCTCCCGGCCCCAACCCTCCATCGGGGTCCGTGGGCGATGGGGGTCCCTGCATCCCGAGTCTGGGGCTGGCCGAGGCCGGAGGTGGGAGGTGGCCCCAGCGGGTGGTTCTCTAAGCCGCGCCGCAGACCCACGGCTCCCGAGGATTCGCCCTATTAACGAGCAGGGACTCGGAGGACGATGGCGGCGGGGAGCGGGGTGGCCCGCGGACGCGGTGCCAGGATGGCGGCACTGCCCGGCTGCGAGTCCCCGGGACGCAGGGTGGCCCGCGACCCCAGGCTTGGGCGCACCCGCGGCCCCGCGCCTGAGCCGGAGTGGCCGCCAGGTGGCAGCATAGGCCCGCGGCTCTGAGCTCCTCCGACGCTCCTACCCGCGCCGTCTCCAGCTGCGGACCCAGGGCTCGGCCCTGACCCTCCAGTCTCCAGAGTTCAGCCTTCTGTTGCGCAGGGGGCACTCGGAGGTGAGGCTGCTAGGGTCATTTCACATATTTCTGTGCCTCAGTTTCTCTGCCTGTGATGGTCTCCAACGCCATGCGTCTGGGAACACCGCGTCCTCCCGGCTCTGCACAGCTGCAGGCCCCCCTCCGATCGAGGGGCCGGGAAGGCCGCGCCGGGGTCATGGCAAAGGTTCAGGGGATTTGAAGGATTAAGAGGGGATCAGGGGCCGGGGGTCGACCGGGACTGCAGGGGGCTGGGGAGGGCGGCTCTGAGCTCCAGCTCCCTGCCTGAGCTTGGCTGGGTGGGACCAAGGGTGACTGCAGCACCCCCCCCCCCCAATACTCCGATGCTGGCGCGTCTGGGTCCCAGTTGGTCCTAGGGGACTAAACTCTCCCCAGCTCCATCCACTCGCCCGGGAGCAGGCCCGAGGTTAGGCACCTGGTCGCTGTCCCTGCCACCCCCACCCCCCAACAGCCAGGGCTTCAGCTAAGCTGGGCCTGCGGGCCCTGGCGCCCACTCACTCCAGCCTGGGCCCAGCCAGGCCGCTCCAGCTGTGTGAGGCCCCGGCCGGGCTGACCTCCCGCTCTCCAGCCCAGCACAGGGGACCCCAAAGACGACAGGGGCCAGGGACTGGGGAGGGGAGGCAGGGCCCCCGGAAGGCTGGAGCTCCCCTCAAAGTCTGGGAAGTGCCCCCCTGTCCTCCAACCGTCTCTATCACGGACTACTTAGTACAAGGGCTCCCGCAGGTCATCTGAGCTTCCCCCTGCATCTGGCCACCCGGCCGTCCCGGCCCGGCGGGAGGTAGCAGTGCTGACAGGTGCTAGAGGGGGAGCTGGGATCCAGGTCTGCGGGGAGGCCGCGCTGCGGGCGAAGGGTGTGGCCCCGAGGACCCCGTGCTGGGGGCGGGGGAGCGCCAGGACCAAGGTGTGGCAGGGTGGTCTCTCCCTCCCCCACCAGAAACTGGAGGCTGAGTGGCCGCCACGATCTGTACTGTCCATTCCCGGCCCCCACCCCCACCCCCACCCGCGGGCGCAGAGGCCCGCCAGCCCCTGCGCAGGTGTCTCTTCCGAGCCGCGCCCTCCCCCGCGCCCCCCCCACCCCCCGGGCACCCAACCTCCCTCCCCCAGCCCCGTCCCAGGAGGACAGTCGGGAGGGAGCCGGCCTGGGGAGGGGGTGGGGGGGTGGATGCGTCGGTGTGTCACGGGGGAGGGAGGAGAAAAGGGAGGGGAGAGACGGGGAGCGAGGGAGAGAGCGCGCGCAGCGAGCGAGGAGGGCGGGCGGGAGGCGGGTCCTCCTACCTGGGGCGCGCTCGCTCCCTCGCAGCTCGTTTGCCGGGGCCGCGAGTCACCTGGGGAGGCCGACAAGTGCGGACACATTGGCCGCCGAGGCGCTCGGCGAGGCGCGCACGGCCCCAGGCGGCTGCGCCCAGGACAGGCAGCGCCCGCCCAGCCGCCGCGCTCGGGCCCGGGCCCGGGCCCCTGCCGGCGCTCGTGGGGCTCCGCGGTCACTCAATCGGGCGGCGAGGTTGCGCCCCGAGCCTCGGTCACTCCCCGGCCCCGGCGGCGGCGGCGCCCCGGCTCACCATGGTGGCAGCGCGCGCCCGGTGCCCGCGCCTCGCCCGCCGCCGGAGCCGCAGCGCCGGCTGAGCGCGGTCCGCCAGCCCCCGCCCCGCCCGCCCCGCCCGCCGCGTCCCCTCCGCCGCCGCTGTCTATGGCGCAGCCCCCCGCCCTGGATCATGCACAGAAACTTCCGCAAGTGGATTTTTTACGTGTTTCTCTGCTTTGGCGTCCTCTACGTGAAGCTCGGGTGAGTAACGCCGTGGGTCGGGCCGAGGCCGGGGGTCGGGCCGCCGAGGAGCCGCCTCCAGGGTCTCCCGCGGGAACGTCGGGACCGGCGGGGGCCTGGGCGGCTCTCCGGGATCCCGGCTGGCCTGGGTGCTGGCTCCTCGCCGCAGCCGAGCCAGGACGCCGCCGAACCCCGAGCGGCGGGTCCTCCGAGGGCGCCCAGCCCGGGGCTGCGGGAGGAGCAGGCGCTCGGCGGCCGAGGGCAGGCTGGCGGGTAGCGGCGAGCGTGCCCGGCGCGTACTTTCACCTGTTTGGGCTCCAGGCCCCGGGGGTGGGACGCGCCTTCCCTCCCCCGGGCTGCGCTGGGCGCTGAGCCCGGGCCGAGCGCTCGCCGCCCGGAGGGCGCGCCGGGGAGGGGGGGGGTGCGTCCGGCGGTTCGGGAGGCCCCAGCGCGCGGGGGGCGCGCACCCCGCCCGCGAGCGCGCAGGCCGGTGCACCCGCCACGGCCCTTCGTCTCTATCCATCACCCGGACGTGTTGAAATTACCTTGACAACTCGTCCGGCTGGCTCGGGATGGGCCGCCGGGGCCGCCTCGGGCTCGGTCCGGGCTCCGCGCCCCCGCCCTCCCGGGGCCCTCGACCCGGCCCCCTCTCGCCGCGCTCCCCCTCGAGCGGCCCGGCGGGCGGGCTGGCGGGCGGGCGCCCGGCGGGCCGCGCTCGCAGCAGTAGCTGCTCCGAGTCGTATTTCCACATTCCTGAACCCAGCCGAGTCCTTACCTGTTGAGCCGAGATCTCCTTTAGACAGAATCTGTCTCGGCCTCGCTCGAAGGGGGGGGGGGGAGCGGTGCGCTCGCCGGGGCGCCCAGGGCCCCGCACCCCGCCGCTCCCAGCGCGCCTACTGTGCGCCGCGGGCAGCCGGAGGCAGGCGGGTCCCGGCGGTGGGCAAAGCCCGAGAGCAGCCGGAGGGAGCGACCAGCCAGGTGCCGGCGGAGACGCGGCTTCCCCGCGGGAGGAGAACCTCGGTCCACGGCCCCCTCCGGCGTCTCACAGCTGGAGAAACTGAGGTGGGTGAGGGCAGGAGGGAAGCCCTGGCCCGGCCTTGCCTGGCCGCGTGTTGTTCCCGGATCTGCGTGGAGGCTCGGTCCCGGGCTGTTTGTTTATGGAGGTGCAGGTTCGCGCAGGCTGGGGGGTGGGGGTGGGGTGAGGGGGGAGGGAGACCGTTTTCTGGACTCTCCAGCAGCCCCTGCAGGTACTCTTCCTGTGCCCCCCAAAGGAATGGGCACCCTAATGAGCCGCCCTGCAGCCCGCTGCGCAGCACCAGGTGCCCTCCCTGGAGGTCAGTGCCCTGACTCCTGTGTTTAAGGACGAGGACACCCAGCGAGGAAGCCAAGCCACTTGCCCAGGAGAGGAAGGGACCCAGCTGGGATGGGAGCTGGCTCTGGCCTCCACAGAGCACCCTTCCCAGCACCCATTCCCCCACGGGAGCCCTGAGAACCGCTCCCAGGGAGAGCTCTGTGCACCCCTCCCTCTCAGTGCCCAGCCTGGGCTCCCAGGGCTGTCCCCCCACCTCCTGCCCCACCATGAGCCTCCTGCACCCCCTCGCCCCCCCCCCCCGCCCATGCCATGAGCCTCCTGGCCCTGCTGCAAACAGGACTGCGCTCCGGCCATCTGACCGGGGTGGTGGCCAGTTCGGGGGGGTAGGGAGAGCGGGCCTGGGAGACCCGGCCTGTGCACCCAGGCACGCGACAGCCACTGGGCGTGCAGAGAGAGCCGGTCCAGCGAGAGCGGCCAGGGCTCAGGCCCGGCCCTCCGCTCCCATCAAGGAACCTGGAGTGGAACATCCTTTCGGATGTCCCCCAAAGCACACACTCTCCTTCTGGAGAGCAGTGAGATCCAGAGACACTGTGGGATCCACTAAGGGTCCAAGGGGGGCTCAGCCTCTGCCACCAGCTCCCCTCCTCTCCTTGATCTTGGGGGGGGAGAGGAAAGAGGGGGAGGAGGAGGACCCCTGTCACCTCAGGGGTTAAATGACCTGGGAGCCCTGTGCACTGAGGTGGAGGTTTGGGTGGGCAGTGCCCCCTACACCCCTCATCCAGTGGCCTTGGCTGAGCTCGTTAACTGCCCAGCCCACCTGCCCTCATCTTAAAAATGGGGTGACAGTAGCGCCTCCTTTCCTGGGTGCTGTGAAGGTTAGTCCTGGGGCCCTTTGTGTGTGGGGTTGGGGGGTGTGCCCTCACACCGGCCCAGCATTTATTACTGTTAATGCCCGAGACCTCAGAGCCGCTGCAGGCCCCTGGGGTGCCTCCACACACATCTGGGGCCTCAGAACCGGAGGGTGGGCCCCAGGTGAGAGGTGGTATGTGTTGGGATATTCCGTGATCACAGCCTGCCTTGCCACAATTGTGCACACACAGTACCCCTCCCCCCATGGCCCTCAGCCAGCGTGGGTCTCAGCCCCTGGGAGGGCTCCCAGACCAGCAGGGATGGAGAACTAGGCCCTCGATCCCTTGGGATTGGGGTCCCAAGGCCAGCTGTGCCTTGGATTTGCACAATTCTAAAGCAATGGGCTTTGGGGAGTCACCGTTTCTCAGCTGGGCACTGAGCAGCCTCGAGCTCCAGCCCCGAAGAGGCCAAGCCAGGGCCCGGAGGACCTGCTGTAGTCTGGGTCCCCTCTGTCCCCGGGAACCAGTCATGAAGTCCCAAGACCAGCCCTGCTCCAGGCCTGCCCGCTGGAGGCAAAGGGGCCTGAGAGCCCTGGACCCGGAAGAAGGGAGAGGAGAGGCCGCCCCCCTCCTGGTGCTGGGTGCGTCCGCAGAGGGAGAGACGGAGGCAGGACTGGATCCCCAAATCCCCCCCTCCCCGCCATGTTGCTGAGGCCTCTGTTTTCGTGTCACCTCGCCTGCTTTGTGCCTTTGCCCCAGCTTAGAGGGGCTACACTGCATCTAGAGAAACACTGAGGTGTAGCCACGCTCCACAGACAATAGCAGGTGGAACTCAACCCGTGTTTCTGGGCTTAAAAAAAAATCACTGGAAGAAGGATTGTTCAGGAAAGTGTGTCCCACTCTTACTGCAATCAGCCCCTCAAGAGACAGCAAAAGGAGTGAGGGGGGAGCCAGAGCTGGGGGCTCTGAGCACCTGTTGGGGGTGCGTTCCCACTGTCAGCCTCTCCCAAGAGACTCAGAGGCCGGCCCTGCAGACACCAGTGCGCATGTGCACAGGTGAGCCCTGCCAGGCCGGGCCTGGTTGGCCAGAGCAGTGAGGGCCTGCGACCCACAGCCAGGCTCACCAAAGTGAAGGGCGCGCAGGCAGAGGCGCAGCACACACAGTGCATCTGTGTGCACACACCTGCGCCCTCCCGGACGCGCCCACGCCCCTGCGGGCGCACAGGCACAGGCAGGCACATGCACACAGCACACACTGCCCAGCGCAGCCCCGGAGGAGCGAACGCCCCCGCGTGGTCACCCAGCGGCGCGCCCCCCCAGGTGCACCCTCCGGCGCAGCCAGAGCCGTGTGGCTCGCCCCAGTTGCGGGGAAGGGGTCCCAGCCAAGGCGGTTTGGGCAAGCCCTGGGGGCGGCTCCCGCCGCGCGCTCGGGTCAGCCTCCCCTTTAAAACACCCGCCCGCGGAGGAGGCGGATGTAGGGGCAGCCCGGCCAATGGCAGCTGCGTGCCTCGGGGACTTGGAGACGTGAGGCAGAGCGAGTGACAGAGCCGGTTCCGACCGATCCACGGACGGAGGTCCAGTCTCAGCGGCTGAGGCTCCCCGGTGTCCCCTGCCGGCCCCACCCCCTCCCCGCGCTCCAGCCCCAGAGCGATGCGCAGCCCTGGCGGCGGGGCACCGGCGACCGCTGCGCCGGGACCCGCACGCCAGGGTCCCTAGCGCCCGCCGCCGCCCTTCCTCGGGGAGGGCCCTGGAGACCCCGGCCTCCGCTGGCCCAGGCGCCCTGCCCGCGGGGCCTGCCCAGCCCGCCGGGAGCGCCGGCCCACCATGCGGCTGCTGTCGCCACGCAGCGCGCTGCTCTCCGTCTACTGCCCGCAGATCTTCCTCCTCCTGTCCAGCGGCAGCTACCTGTGAGTGCGCGGGCGGCGGGCGGGCGGGGACCCAGCCTGGACTGCGGGAGCCCCGGGAGGGAACGAGGCTGGGAGGTCCTGGGCGGGGCGCCGGTGTCCAGCGCGCGCAAAAGCCGGGGGGGCATTGGATCGCCTGGCCGCCTAAGCCCCCGGGGTGGAGGGCGGGGCGGGGCGGGGGGCTTTGGCGGAGACGGGGTGGTTTGGGTTCGAGCAAAGGCGGCTTCCCAGAGGGGATTACCCCCCAAGGCCAGGCTGCAGGCACCGGGGGCGAAGGCCGGAGGGCTCTGGGGCGGGGCGGAGATGCCCTGCGCGCCCCAGCCGAGTCCTGGACCAGCGCTGTCCCCTCCCCATATAAGCCCACGCGGCCCACACTGTGGGGCCACATTTGAGAGGGTCCCACGCACGCCCCCGTCCCCCGCGGAACATGGGCGCACACGTGCATGCCGCTCCCCTCCAAGCAGAGAGCATCCAAGTTGCCCTGGAGTCTGCGGCTTCTCGCGCCTCCGCCTGGCCCGGCCCGGCCCGCTCCTCACCTGGGGGTGAGGGGGGGCAGAGTGTGCGCGCGCGGCTCTCACCGGGGCGTGCCCCGGGGTCCCGACCCGGGCAGCGGGCGCGGAGCGTGGGCGCGCGTGTGCATCGGGCGGGCCAGCGATCGCCCGGCTCCGGGCAGCTCTAGGCAGGGCCCGGCCCGGCCCAGGGAGCCGAGGGGCACGTTGGCGCAGCGGTGGCTTCGCTGGGTTCCTAATGGGACGCATATGCTCTGGCCTCCGATTTAAAAAGAAGTTTGATTTATGGAACCGCCGTTTGGGGGAATTTAAGCTGGATGCTACTGATTAAACCTCAGAGCCAGCTCTCCCTCCCGCCTGGCCTCCCTCCCTCCCCTCCCCTCCCCCGCCCCCTCCTTTACACGCGGGCCACGTCCGGGGTCGCCTACCGCGGCCTTCCCGCTCCTGCGCCTCCCCTCCCCCCACGCGGCCGCAGCTCTAATAAATGGCCGCGCCCCCACCCCCTTTTAATAGCGACGCAGCCAATTCCTCCTCCAGCTCCTAGGAAATTACTATCCTACCAGTTTTCCTTCTATAAATAGTCGCGCATCTTGAAACAAAAGTTCGCAACCACAGCCAGATGCTGCGAGGCCCGCGGTTTGCCGGGCTGTGGGACATAATTACAAGGTCCAGGCGCGGAGCGCTCCAGGCCGGCGAGCAGCCGGCTGCGGAGGCATCGCCTGGGGCGGGGGGGAGTCGGCTGCCCTGGGCGGCTCGGGGCGGGTGGGGACCGCCTGAGCGGTGGGGACTCGGGCTCGGGAAGAGCCCTGCTGCTGGCGCGGCTCCCAGGACATGGATCAGCCCAGCGGCCTGGGCTCCCAGCCCCGGGGTCCCCGAGGTCAGAGGTGGCGGTCAGCAGCCTCGTCCCCCAGAACCCGGCACCCAGCCTCACATCTGCACCCGCAGCTGCGCTCTGGAGCCAGCTGGCTGAGGTGGGGTGACGGGAGGTGTGCAGAGTGGGGACCCGGACTCCTGGGCTGGTTTGCAGTGAGGTTCCGAGAGAAGGAGGTGGTGGGGGTGGGGCCAGGCAGCAGTTGCGGGCTGTGGAGCAGGTGATGCCGGTTTACCTCCGCAGACCCTGGGCTTTCCTTGGGGTTTGGCCCCCAAATCCGGGTCTGCAGTGGCCACAGTGTGCGCTGCCAGCTTGGTTGGCAGAATTCTCCTACAGCGACTGCTTTCCCAAGTGTTCCTGGGCCGCCGCTGGGGTCTGGAGTGGGCACTGCCCCTGCCCTGCCTTCAGCAGCCCGTCCTGGCCCGGCCGCCAGCCCAGCGGGAGCTGCAGTCCCAGCCCCAGGGGAGAAAGTGCTGAGACGGCCTTTCCTGGGCAGAGAGGAGCTCAGATGTTCCCAGGAGGGGGGACGGCTGGAGAATCTCCGGGCATCCCTGCCCGGTTTGGGTGGGCACAGCCTGGTTTATGCGGTGATGCCATGAGTGGGAGCAGGGCCCAGCGACGGGAATGAAGTGCGGGTGGTGAGCGATGGGAGGCTGAGCTGATGCCTGCGGGCAGGTGAGCCGGCCAGTGCCAACGCGGGAGAACTGGGGTCAAGGGAACGCTTGGGAAGCTGGGCCCTGTGGGATCTGAAGATACCCAGGGCAGGAGGGGCCTTGGGCAGAGGCTTCTTTCTTCTCCAGAGAACTTTCCAGAAGGCATCCCGTGGCTGGGGTCGCACGCACGCTGGCGGACAGCTGATCCTGCCCTTCCTCTGGCTGCTCTCCCAGCTCCCTGTCCTGGCCTGTGGTCGTGCACAGCGAATCCCAGATGCACGCCTGGGCCCCTGCGCTGATCGGGTCCGACGGGTGTGCTGGCCTGGAAGGGCCTGACCCCCCTCCCCCCAGGCCTGGTGCTGAGCTGGGCCAGAGGCGCTTGTGCAGGGCGGGGGGGGGGGGGGGGGGGGGGGGGGGCTCTGGCCAACCCCGCCCTCCTCTCCGGGCAGGGCAGAAACTTCCAGGGCTGGCGGGTCAGCGAGGGCCAGGGGAGGGCAGGTGGGGGGCCGCAGGCCAAGAGGATGCTGCGGTGCCAGGTCAGCTGGTATGGGGGCCTGGTGGAGGCCTGAGGCCAGGACCAAGCTGACTTTCTGTGCTGGGCAGGTCCTTCCGGCCCGGGCTGCCCGCTCCCAGCTGTGGGGGTTGGCTGCAATGACCCCCCAGGTCTTCCGGTAGCAGCCTCGCGGTGACCGCCTGCTCTAGGGAGCGGAGTGAGTCACGGGTGACAGGGCGGTTACTCACCGACCACCTGGCTGTGGGGGGTGGGGGCCCTCGCCACGGCCCAGCCCAGGCTGGCCTCTTCCTGGCTCAGCCACCGTGGCTTTGGTGGTGGTGTCCACCGCAGCCCCAGAAGCCCTGTGGGCATGACCCTGGGCGGGGGTGAATCAGGACCCCTCCGGGGCATCACAGCTCACGTGGGGGCAGAATGGGGGCCACCACTGAGGTGGGACAGGTCGCCCTGGGAGGAGCAGCTCTTGGCCGTCGGCTGGTCAGCAGGAGGGACAGGAGGAGCTGTGCTGTGCGGCCCTGGCCAGGCGCACGGCCTCTCTGGGCCACGGTCTCCTTGTCCGTCACTCGGGAGGGAGAGCCTTCCTTCGCACACTCATGTCCGGCCCACGTGCTCAAGGGTCTGAAAGAGTGAGCAGCACTGGAGAGGGTGGGTGTGTGTGCAGGGGTTAGAGCCAGGGGACTGACAAAATCTTAGCACCCCGGGGACCCCGGCTCAGGTGTACAAACCAGAGAGAACCCCAGGAAGTGACTGACATGTGAGACTCACCAAGAGCTCGTTAGGGAGGCGCAGTGTGCTCTGGAGGGGACTCCCTCTGACATCTGTGTGTGGGGAGGGTGCACTGGGGGGGGGGCGGCTCTGAGTTGTGCTGAGGCCACAGGAGAGTGGCCCCTTTTCTAGTCAGGTTTCCTGTGAGTCCTTACGAGGCCCAGGGGCCAGGTGGCATCTCAGATCCCATCCCCATTCCTCCACGTACTGCCTGGGTGTCCTGGAGCCTCGGCTGTGTCCTCCAGACAGAGGGGACCACGGGGACTCAACCTCCTAGAATGGGTGTGAGAACCCAGCAAGCCAATGCAGGGGTGTGCTCAGCGGCTCCTGCGTGTACAGTGAGCGCTTAGGAGGTGGGCTCATTCCCAGCTCTTAGGAGTGTGTTTGTTCAGAGGAGAGTGATGAACTCTCAAGGGTATCTCGGAGGGCTTCCTGGAGGAGGTGACACCAAGACTGAGATTGGAAGGATGGGCAGGAGCTGCCCAGACTAAACAGGACCATGAGGGAGAACCTTAGAAGGAACAATACTTACTGTCTTGAGAGCGCCTCGCAGCATCTTGCGGAGGGAGTCAGACTGTGTGCCGGAGTCCAGCAGAGAGGCCCTCTCCCTGGGTCACCCAGAGCCCAGGGGAGCAGCCTTTGAGGAAATGTCCCCTATGGGGTCCAACAGAGAGAGGAACCCGGGTTTGGGGCCTCAGGGGAGGTCTGGCAGCCGGTGGAGGTGCTGGCGGAGGAGGTCACCATGGAGGGAGGTGTTGTGTGGGGCCCTGTGGGCACATTGTCTCTGCCTTGAGCTCCCCTGGGGGCACGGGGACATAGGCCAGCAAGTCCCACCCGCCCTCTCCACCCCACCCTGTCCCAGAGCCTCATGCAGCCTGTGGGGAGCCCAGAGCCCCAGCTGGGGATCTGGGCCAATGCTCTGGGTAGAGGGTGTGGCAGGGGAGGGGAGTGGAGGAGATGGAGGTCTTGGCCGTGGGACTCAGACCTTCGGTCAGCTCAGGATTGGGGGGGCCCAGAGCGAGCCCTCTGGGTGCCGCCTGTGGCACCCGGGGGAGTCGGAGGGGCTTCGGCTGGCTCCCCGGAGGCCTCTGTTCTTTATGGCCCTAGGTCCAGCTTGCATAGGGCTCACCCCCACCCCCCCAGCAAGGGGACAGGCTGAGCGCCCTCCCTTGTCAGATGAAACCCCGACCCAGGGCTCCCTCAGCCCGATGAAAGGGTCATTGTGTGGTGCAGGCCGCCCGCTGGCCAAGGACAAAACCACCGTTTGTCCTCCTTCCCTGACGCGGGGCTGGGGCCTCCCCTTGGGCTGGCGGGGGGGGGGGGGGGGGGGGGAGGTGGGGGTGGGCACAGGTGCGCTCCCTCTTCCCTTTCTCTATCTCCCCTGTCTCCATCACAGAACTGCTCCTGGCGTAGGCCCCCTCCCAGTCCTTTCCCGACCAGGGCGTCATCACCCCTCAGTGGGGGCCTGAGGCTCCAGCCAGCCCAGCTGTTGGAATAGAGGTGGTGAGCTCTCTGGCCCTGGAGGCATGCAAGCGATGCAGGAGTGAGGAGTGAGGCCGGAAAGACAGCCCTTCCTCACTGGGCCTCGGCGCCAGCAGCCAAGCAGGTGCTGGGTCCGCTCCATGGAGAAGGTTGCTGAGCCCCGAGGCGGCCCATAGCCTCAGGTGCAGAGCCCAGCAGAGCCCAGCACAGGGCAGGTGGCTGCTGAGGCCTTGGGTGCCGGGAAGGGCTGTCTGGGCTGTGAGGGGCAGACGCTGTCACTGGGCAGTGGCCACAAGAGGGAACAGGAGGAGAGAACCCTGAGCCTGCCCGCCGCCCGCCCAGCAAGCAGCTCCGGGCATCAGCTGGTCTGGAAGAGCCATTAGCCTGCCCGGGCTCCCGTCCCCATGACACCCATGGGCCCTCACTTTCCGGACCTGCCCCCCACAATGCACTGCTGTCTCTGCTGTCCCCGCTCCCCGCCTGCTCCGCCTCCAGGTCAGAGGTGCTCTTTGCACTGAAGGTCCTGCTCTGCCGGGAGGGAAGGGCCCGGAAGGGTGGTGGCGGCTCAGCTCACCTCCCGGAGCAGACCCTGTACCGCGGGGCGCCCAGGTCGGAGCTGAGACGGGCTCATGCTGTCCGGATGGTAAAACATTAAAGGCCCCTCTGAGTGGGTTCCTCCGGAGCGGCTACCTGCCCGGCCCCGGCCCGACTGCGGACCGGCTCTGTTCTCCACTGCGGGAGGCTGGGCCCGGGAGCGGCCTTGCAGCAGCCCCTGTGCCGGGTGAACACCGTGGGCGGAGCTCGCAGGTGGAAGTGGGCAGCCCTGCCTTCCTTCCCACAGCAGTGGCCCCTCACCCTCTCCTGGAAGGTGACCTCTGACCTGCTCCTAAAGAATGTGCTGGCCCGGTCACGTGGCTCAGGGGTTGAGCGTCCACCTAGGAACCAGGAGGTCACGGTTCGATTCCCGATCAGGGCACAGGCCCGGGTTGCGGGCTTCATCCCCAGTGTGGCATGTGCAGGAGGCAGCCGATCCATGATTCTGTCTCATCGTGGATGTTTCTCTCTCTCTCCCTCTCCCTTCCTCTCTGACATCAATAAAAATATATTTTTTTAAAAAAAGAAAGTGCTGGAGAGAAGGATGGCATTCCTGGCAGAGGGCTGGGTGGCGGGGCTGGGTCGCAGCCAGTTAGAGTCGGGTGGGCGGTGGGAGGTGAGGGCGGGGTGGTGGGGGGCAGGTGCCCTGGGCCTGGGGGCCGAGGGAGGGAAGGTTTTAATCAGGGCACGATGGGCAGCTTTATCTTGGGGACGGGGAAGGGTTCAGAGGGAGGGGGGCTTCAGCCAAGCAGGAGCTGGGCTGAGGGCTGTGAGATCTCTCTGACCCCCCCACCCCGCCCCACCCCCCAACGCTGATGAGCAAGGCCTTACTCCAGGTGACAGCCCCGAGGCATGCAGGGTGGACACTCGCTTCCTTTTTCCTTCCCATCAGCTCCGGGAGCCAGGCAGGGGGCGAGGTGTGGTGACTGCTGGGAAGTCCTCCTCATTGTCTAGCTTCTGCCCCAGGCGAGGGCCTTGCAGGGGGCTCCCTGCCCCCAGGGTGCGGCTCCCATGGGGTGGTTCCCGGCCCCTCCCAGAGAGGTGCTGCGAGCCAGGGTTTGCACCCCTGGCTCGCCTCCCTGCCTTCCTTCCAAGGCAGAGATTCCTGCAGGGGGAGGGGCGGGAGGGCCGCCAGCACTGGGAGAATGAGCGCTGAGGAAGCAGGAAGCAGGGAAGGCCCAGGGCTGTCCTGCCCTTGGCCGAGATGCCGAACCCCTGCCAGGTGGTTGCGTGGCCTTGGACCAGACACTGCACCTCGTCTCCAACGGGGGGCTGGGCGGGGGGGGGGCATGGCTGAGTGTGTGTGTGTGTGTGTGTGTGGGGGGGGGGTGTTCCGAAGGTGCTGCCTCATTTAGCGCTCACGTGGTTCAGGTGGTCACACCCGGTGCCCAGGGTGGAGCAGGCTGCCCCTGAGGTGGTGAGCGCCCTGCCCTGCAAGGCATCCAAGATAACATGGTTGGCTGGGGAGGCCCTGGGGGCTCAGAAATTCTCAGAAGGAAAAGCCCAAAGCGCTGAGGGGGAGTTGGGGGATGCAGGCCTGTGGTGGTGGGGGACTGGGCTCATACTCTGCTCTGAGCACTGCGTGGCCCATGCAAGCCATCCGCTGCCTGCAGGGGCCCGGCCCCCAAACTGGCCTCAGACCATGGCCCGAGCAGCCAAGGTGGCAAGGCCTGGGCGGCCCGAGAGGTGCCCGTGGGCCAGGGTCCTGCCGGTGTCTTCCCTCCTGTCCCACCCTCGTGTCATCCAGAGTCTGTCCTGAGGCTGCAGGTTGGCCATCCTGGTCACCCAGGCCTGCAAGGCGCCCCACGTCCCCAGGTCCAGGCACCAGGGCCAAGGCTGGGGTCACAGTGTCCGTTCTGTGCCCGGGGACGAGGAGAAAGGCCGGGCATAGGCCTGGGGGAAGTCTAGGGCCCTGCCCCGGTCAGGCAGAGCGGCCAGGCCTGCGGGCAGGGGCGCTGACTCCCAGCCCTCAGCAGCCGCTGCGGGAGCCGGTAGAGCCGCATCCGGGCTGGGAGGGGGGTCAGGAGCGAGAAGCCGGGCCTGGAGCTTTGCTGGTTCCGCACGGGGAATTGTAGGTCCACGAGGCCTGAACCCGGGCATTCGCGACGGGCCCTGGACGACCAGCAGAGGTCTGGAAGTTTCTGAGGTCAGGGTCAGTGTCTTGGGGTCACAGTGATGGGTGAGGCTCTGACTCCACAGGTTTAGCAGAGGGGGGGCTGCTCCTAGTGGAGGACCCCTGGCCGTCCTCGCCCCCCTCCAGCCGCCTCAGCCCCGCCCACGCCCCCTGCTCATGACCTGCTTCTGCCCAGCCCGCCTGGTTCTCTCCAGGCTGGAGTCCCAGGTGCCAGGCCAGGCGTGCCAGCTCTGAGGGGAGGGCGGGCTGGAGCTGCCCGCCGGGCGCGGGAGGGAGCGGGCGGACGCTCCGCTCTCTTCCCCGGGAACATTGCGGGCAGCGAGCTGAGCTGAGCCAGGGCAGTGGCCCGGAAAGGCTGTGGCGGGCAGGAGACCCCGCCTGCGGCCCGGGCGGTTCTCCCCATGGACAGATGGACAAACGGAGGCCCGGAGGGGCCGGTGGGAGTCAGCGGCAGAGTAGAACTCGCACGCAGGACCACAGGCCAGACTCTGTGGACTATAGCTCGGTACCTAGGTTGGCGCCTCAGCCGCTCACTGTGCAGATGGGAAACTGAGGCCCAGCGGCACCTCCTCCTGCCTCCAGGCCTCTCTATGCCTCCTCTAGGGACACCCTCGTCCCTGCCCGCCACCCCGTGCCCGTGGCCGGGCGTGCCCTCAGCCTCAGTTTCCTCCTGTGAAGAGCCGCGGGGGGGCGGAGGTGAGACCCGCGGGGATGCCCCTCAGCGCGGTGGGCCTTCTGACCTGTTCCTCCCCCGAAAGCGAGGCCTGGGTCTGGGCAGGTGACAGGACAGGCCGATGGCCGGGGCAGGCCTGCCATCCGTACTCACATCCCCCCACCCCCACCCCCTGCAGGGCCCAGGCCAGTGAAGGGAGCCGCCATTTGCCTACAGAGGGCTGATGGGTCCCTGTTATCAGAGGAGAAAACCGAGACTTGCTCGGAACGGCCTCGTGTGGCCTTCTCAACCTCTGGGATGTCCCTGCGCCCACAGAGCTGGGCCTCGAGCCCCCGGGGCCGGCAGAGGAGTGCACTCGGGGATCCAGACACGGGACAGGCGTGGGCGCCCGGGCCCTTGCACCAGCCGCATCCGGCTCCGACCCCTTCTGTCCCTTCTCTCCTGCTCATCCTGCAGAGGTGGCTGCGGGGACCCCGCCCCTCCTCTGGCTCTGACTCTGGCCGGGCTGGGGGTCTGCTGCACAACCCAGACCTGGAGACATGCTCCTCCCACGTGGCCGGCGGGCCCACCTGCGGGAAGCGCTGGGCAGCCCCGCACCTGCGGGCGCGGCAGGAAGTGGCCGCCGGGGCGGGCAGGTGCCGCCTCCGGGACTGCGAGCACTTCCTGGACGAGTGGACCGCTGGCCTCCCCGGCTGATGCGGATGATTAGAACATTCCTCAAATATTTCGCCCGAGGATGCCCAGGAGGAAGGATTGCACAGCTCCTGGGGCAGAGCGTGGGCTGGAGGAGCGGGGGCAGCGGCCGGCGCCAGGTGTGGGGGCCGGAAGGAGGCTGGGCCTGGGCCCCAACTTGGCCAGCGTGCCCCCCTCTCACCAGCAGCTGGGGCTGGAGTGAGGCTCACGTCCAAGGCCAGCTCCGAGCCCAGCTGGGTGCTGGGCCATGGGGGGGATCCCTGACCTGGGAGCCCACAGCAGGTGGGTGGACAGCCCTGGCCCCAGTGGTGCGCAGAGAAGCACGAGGGGTCCAGCACAGGGTCCTCCTCCCCGGGGCCTCCGAGGAGGGTCCCTGCGGGACAGTGGGGTCTGGGAGGACGTGTCAGCCGTCAGTCAGCCTGGGGCCCTGCGATCCGCCGCCCAGCGCTGTGGCAGGAGGGAGCCATGAGGAGTGTGCTGCGGCCGGCCTGGCTGACCCCATGGCCCCAGCCACTGTCCTGCTGGGTGGGGAGGGCAGGCTGGGCGTGGGCGGTGCGGCCCAGAGGGGACGGGGAGGAGGGACGGGGGCAGGTGCCCAGGGGCCCCTCCCAGTCCAGGGGAAGGGTCTGGGGTGTTGAGGCCCAGAGGGTGCATCCTCTCCCTTGGGGTGCTGCCTGGCCCTGGCCTCAGGACCTCCCTCCCCCCCACCCCCCGCACTGGGGGCCACAGGAGCTGGTGCTCAGTCCAGAGAGAGGGCAGAGGGTGTGGGGCCAGGAGGGCCGCCCACATCAGCTCTGTCCCCGCTGTCTGTGGTGGAGGTGCCGGCTCTGCGGCCGCCTGGCGATAGGGTGGCCCGTCTGTGCCCGTGGATTTAAGCCCTGCGGGGGGATTCCTGCGGGCGGATCCCATGGCTCCTGGCCTGGGAGGCTCCTGTCAGGTCCTGGCTGGCGGGGACACCTCCTCCTCTGGCTTCTACACAGAATGGCACAGCTTGTCCCGTCCCTGGCGATGCTGGGACCAGTGCTCAATGGTCGGTGCCCACCAAGGGCACCTGGGGCAGCTTGACCCCATGACCCTGTCACCTGCTCACCTCCCGCAGCTGGAAGCGGGGTCCCCTCCACCCCGTGGGAAGTGGGGATGAAAGCGGCCTTTTTACTGACCACAGTGAAGGTGGGGCGGCCCGAGGGCCACCGAGCCACCTGCCCGCCAGCCCGTCCCCCTGAGGTGGCCTCGCTGACCATCCTGCTCCCCGAGCGACCCCAGAGCGTCCCCAGCAGCTCCCCCAGCAAATGGGGCTGAGGTGTCGCCTCGTTCTGCTCCTAGGCCCGCCTGTCTGCCATTCATTCAGTTGTTCCAGGAGGACCTGTGCCCCGCACAGCACACAGTGGGGGTGAGAGGGACCCGCCACCCTGGGCCGGCCCTTAGAGGAAGCGTCCACTACTCAGCCCCGGGCCCGGGGGACTCTGCCAGCGGGTGCAAGGCGGGGCCTCCTCCAGGAGCCCCCAGAAGGGCCCCCCATGCAGCTGGGCCCCGAGTGCAGCCTCTGCTTCCAGGCACCAGCGGGGGACATGGCTCTCCAGATGGACCAGTGCCCCCTACCCCTTGACAATCTTTGAGGTCAGGGACGGGGTGACGAGGTGCTGACCAGCCTGGGCAGAAGGTGTGGTCCCAGCCTCGGCTCTCCGCTCCCTTCTGAGCTACTTGGCAGGTGGCTGGGCCTCTCAGGACGTCCGGTTCCTATTGTGAGGGACTCATATGACTCTTGTTATTGTTATTATTATTATTTTTTGTTGTTGTTGCTGTCAATCCTCACCAGAGGATATTTTTTCCATTGATTTTTAGAGAGAGTGAGTGGGAGGGAGGGAGGGAGAGAGAGAGAAACATCAATGTGAAAGAGATGTTTCCCGCACCCACCCCAACAGGGTTGGGGAACGATGGTCAGCAGGATGGTCAAGGGCACCCCAGCTACGTGCCCTTGACTGGGAATCAGACCCTCGAACCTACAGTGCCTGGGCTGGGACGCTGCCCACTGAGCCACACCGGCCAGGGCTGCTTGCCTCTCCTCTTAGCACGGACTCCAGTGCTCCGTCCTCGCTGCTGACTGCTGAGCAGCACGAGGGATTCAAGTTAGACTCCCGGCTGCTGGGACAGGCTTGGAGGGTGGTGACCTCCTGAACGAGGCCGGGGTGCCCCCTGCAGAGATGGGGCACAGAATGGCTGGATCCTGGATGCAGCTGAGACGCTGGCTCCCCGACCCGGCCCTGCTCTGGGCCTCAGGGTCCCTGACGGCGCCGTGGCACGGATGTTCTTCCCAAGGATGGTGGAGCGGGGTGGGGGTGCTGCCCGGAGGAGCCCCCCAGCGGGGCCTTGGCAGGGGTGGTCTTAGCCAGAGCCCAGATCTGTCGCCTCCCAGGCGCTGCCAGGGCCTTGGGGCAGGGGACACCAGCAGATAGGCAGTTCGGCCACGGGCCCTGAGGGCTGGGCAAGGCGCAGCCTGTCAGCCCCACCTGTGAAGGTCCCCCCCACCTCCAGGCTCTGCTGTCTCCATACTCCTCCTCGCCCCGGGAGCCACTGAGCGGCCTGTCCCCTTTACTCAGGCTTCACAGAGCCGAGAGCCTGGGGGATGGGTGGGCCACCTCTGCGGGCGTCCAGGCAGCGGTGAGGGGGGCAGGCGGCCAGCCCCCAGCAGACCAGCCGGAGTGTCTGAGAGCCTGGGTTCGGGTTGCCCTCCTGCAGGGGAGCCCCTAGGCCAGGCACACACTGGGGAGGCACGTGGCAATGATTTTTATGTTCATGTCGCATTTCGAAAGCGTCTTTTTGTAGGAAACCTTGGCGTTGCATCCCCGCCTCGTTCTGCCGTCCTGTGCCTGTGTGTTGCAGCCTTGACCTTCTTGTTGAGGTGCAACCTACACGAGGTGGGTGCAGACATCGCGAGAGGACAGGGTGCCTGCTTCCCTCTGTGGGTACCTGTGTGACCATTACCAACGGGGACAGAGAACATTCCGGAACTCGGCAGGCTCCGGCCCCTCCCAGGGGGGCCTCCCACCCTCGGGGACGCCAGTCTGACTTCTGTCTCGAGGGGAGCTGGGCCCGGTCTGCAGCCTGTCCTGTCTGGCTTCATTGGTTCAGTGTGTCTGGGAGGGTCACCCACGTGGACACATGTCACTCCTGTGGACCTGTCACCACGGTGTGAACGTGTCACCGTGTATCTGTCGTTCTCCTGGGCCGGACCCTGCAGGTTGGCTCCCCGCTTGTGCCGGACACGCATGCGTGGCTTTGGTGACATAGACCCAGGTCCTTGGGGTGTGGACTCCATCCAGTGAGATGCGGGTGGGGAGCTGGTCCGGGCGTGGGGTGCAGCGTGAAGTGGGCCCCGCTGGTTCCAGAGCTGCCGGGGAGGCATCAGTCCCCCCGATGGACACACCTGCTCCCCGGTCCCCACAATGGCTCAAGGAATGACAGTTGGCAACGGGCCCCCCCGTCTCAGGCCCCGAGGGCAAGTGGGGGCCCCCACTGGTGACCTCTGGCCACAGGCCAGCTACGGAGTGCTGGTCCTTCGGATCGTGTCCTCCAATAGCAATGTGAGGCAGCAGGCCCGCCTTCCCTCCCATTTCACAGAAGTGGAAACTGAAGCACAAAGGCTGAGAAACTTCCTGAGGCCTCACAGCTAAGGAGGGGCAGAACCAGGTTCCCAGTCCCGCTGGCTGGCACCCGCGCTCACGCTCCTCACGGGGCCTCGCGGCTGCCCCGTGGGGAGGCTGGGCCTGCTAATGCCACCGCGGAGACCGCCCTGTGGGCCACTCCTGTCGCCTGGCGTGGTCACCTCCCCTCCCCCTCCCCCACTGGACCCGCCTCATCCCCTGGGGATGTCTGGCTGATCTGTCTTCCCTCTGGTTGTCCCCTCCTCGCACGAAGCCCTGCTTGCCCTGTGCCAGGCCCTCTGCCAGCCTCATGACCTCTGGCCCGAGACTGGAGTCCTGTCCCCAGTCCCCAGGGGACAGAGCTTCTTGTCTGCCGGGCCCTGAACCCCTTCTCCGAGCTCCGTCCTCCGAATGGCCCGGGCCAGGGGTGAGGGACGTTTCCGGACGCTCAGCTGTGTCCCCTCCGTGTCCCGAGTCCCCTGGGCAGTGCAGGGGACGAGCCCAGAGCAGAATTTTCCATGGAAAAAGTCAGTGACTGAAACAGGAGCCCCTGCCTGGCCTCTCCGGGTGCCTGGGCCACTCGGGCTGTCCTGCCAGCCTCTCCCGGCACCTGAGCGGCAGCTGCGGGCGGGAGGTGCCCAGAGGGTCCTCCCCACTTTGGGGTGAGAACCAGTCCCCTTGTGGGCGGCGTGCTGAGCGCCATAGCACGCCTCACCCAGAGGCTGATTACCCCAGGGTGCGCCTGCGTCCGCCGCCTCCTCCCGGGAACCAGTTATCTGGTTGTGATGTATTTTTATCCCCACCCCACGCAATGGTTCCCTCAGGACAGCCAAGCCGGCCCTTATCAGCAGCCCCTCCCTTCCAGGCGGAAGGAAGAGTGTGGGCAAGTCCTGGGTGTGGCGGGGCCAGGCCTGCCTGCGAGGGCAGTGGCCAGCCCGCGGGCACGCGGGGCTGTGGGGGAGAGGGTGATGGGGCGGCCAGCAACGGCTTCGACCTCAGACGCCAGCAACGACAGTGTCCACAGCCCTGGACGCACTCAGGAGTGAGCGGAGCACTTCAGCCGGGGAGGGTGTCAGCTGTCCTGAGATGGAAAGGGGGCGTGGCTTCCTCTCCTGGCTGACCTCTCCTGTCTGTAAGGCACCTATTACGTGCAGTGCTTGGAGACACAGCGCTGCGTCCACCTGACTTCTGGAAGCGGAGTGGGCTCTAGGCCTGGCTGTGTGGCCTCGGCGGGTCCCCTGGCCTCTCCCAGCTTCGGGCGGCACCCCGTGACGTGGGGATGGCAGGGCCCTGCCAGGAGAGGCCCGAGGCTCAGGGCAGGGGAATTTAAGATTGTTGGGGACGAAACCCCACAGTCTAAGGAAGACTATTTGAAGTTATTTCTGAGTTACCAATCATATCTGATTATTCATGCTCCTGTGACTCTTGCGCGGTATAGATACATACATATGTATATATACATTTAATATATTTTTGTTGATTTCAGAGAGGAAGGGAGAAGGAGAGAGATAGAAACATCAATGATGAGAAAGAATCATGGATCAGCTGCCTGCTGCAGGCCCCACACTGGGGATGGAGCCCGCAACCCAGACATGTGCCCTGACCGGGAATTGAACCGTGACCTCCTGGTTCATAGGTTGATGCTCAACCACTGAGCCACGCAGGCTGGGTGTGGTGCCTATATTTCACCCGTACGTAATCTAGCACTGGCTGGGGCGTGACTGGGGGCTCCCATCCCCCTCCTCATCGCTTCCCCCCATGCCCCAGGGAGGCATACAGTGGGTACAAGTGGGGCACCACATGGGCAAGGCCCCTCTACTCTCCTCCCCCCAATCCCACTGCGGCCGGGTGTAGAAATCCTGTGTACAGATGGAATTTTTTAAAATTGTGGTTAAAGACATGTTACATGCAATCGGCCCCTTTCACAGTGTGAAAGTGAACCGCCCAGTGGCACCGGCGCATCCTCGATGTTGTGCAGCCGTGTCTCTGTCTAGTTCCAGAACGTCTCTCATGACACCAGGTGGAAACCACACCATGAGATGGGACGGGCGCTCCCCTCCCCTCCACCCCCGCCCCTGGCAACCACGGATCCCCCTCTATGCCTGTGGGTTTACCTTCGCCGGGTGTCTCACCCAAACGGAGCTGCAGAACATGGCCTTTCGTGTCCAGCTCCTTTCACGGATGTAATGTTCCCGTGGTGCAGCCGCATGGCTGTGTCGGTACTTCCTTTCTTTTCGTGGCCGAGTGGTGTTCCATTCCACGGCGATGTAGACCACATTCGGTTTGTTTGTTGGTTTTATCCTCACCCGAGGATATTTTTCCATTGATTTTAGAGAGAGAGAGAGAAAGACAGAGAGAGACATCGATGTGAGAGAGACACATTCATTGGTCGCCTCCTGCACGCGTCCTGACCAGGGCCTGGGCCGGGGAGGAGCCTGCGACCGAGGTACGTTCCCTTGACTGGAATCGAATGCGGGGCCCTTCGGTCTGCAGGCCGATGCTCTATCCACTGAGCCGTACTGGCCAGGGCCACATTCTGTTTATTCATTCATATGATGACGGACACGTGGGTGGGTCCCGCCTTCGGCTGCTGTGAATCGCTGCTGTGAACGTGTGTGTTCACGGTCTCGTTGGAACCTTCCGCTCTTGTGGCTGCGTCCGCGGAGTGGAGTCGAGGGCTGGGGCCTCACCATCTCCACTCCCACCAGCGAGCTCGAGGTCCTGGGGTCGCCACACCTGCACCAGCACGCGGTTTTCCGTGGCGTTAGCGAGGCCATGCCGGCGGGTGCCACGTGGTCCTGGCTGCGGCTCTGACGGGCGTTTTCCCAACGGGAGCCATGTTACAGGCCTCCCGCCTGCCGGCTGGCCACTGGCCATCTTTTTGGAGAAATTCTCTTCCAGTCCTTTGCTTGTTTTCCAACCGGACTGTCTGTTTGTTCCTGAGTTGTAGCAGCTCTTTTAGACGGAGTCTTTAGTATGTGCTCACTCACCCACCTGTTTCACAGACACTCGTGGGCAGTGACGCGGGGCAGCCCCGAGGCCCCTGATGCAGCTCGGACTGGACCCCGCCCTCACGGCGGGGAAGTTGGGCATGGGCACCCAGCCGCGAGGCAGGGGTGAGGTACGTGCCCCTGTGCGAGTCCTCAGTGCTGGGCCAGAGGGTGTGCAACAGTGGGGCTTGCACTTGGGCCTGGAAGGAAAGGAGCATCTGCCAGACAGACAAAGGCAGCAGCAACAGCACCCCAGGCCGGGGGCCAGCGCCAGCATCGGGGGTGGGGTCCTCGGGGCCAGGTCCCAGGAGCCCCCAATCCCAGGCAGCGGAGCCTGGCGCTGGGGCTGGGCTGTGAGCTGGGAGCGCGTGGTTGATGTGGGCGTTGGCGGCAGCAGGCGGGGTGGGCTGCCTGGAGGCGGAAGACCAGGGCTGCTGTGATCTGTTTCATCCCCCAACATCCACCCGAGTCCCACTGGAGTCTCCCCAGGAGACCGGCTGCCCCAGCGCCTGCCCCAGCAGGGGTTCCTGTCCTGCAGTGGCTCCTGCAGCCTGGCCTGCCGGGGGCTCTCGGAGCGGGCAGCGGGCAGCGGGCAGTGGGCAGCGGGCTTGCGCCGGGATCCCAGGCGGCTCTGACCTGTGGCCTGGAGGCGGGTGCCCGGCAGGGTTCCCATCTGTCTCAGTTCCCAGGGTCGGTTTTCGGAGGATCTACAGTTACTCTGGGCGAATTCCCCGGATTCCAGCCACTCCCAGCCTCGCCGCCCAGAGGCTTCCTCCCCGCCAGCCTCCGCTCGCTGCTGCCCATTGTGCCCGTGGGAGACCCGGGGGGTCTGGGCCAAATTAGCGGGCGGGCCGGGCAGGCTGTGGGGATTGGGTGTCGGTCTGGCGTCCGGGTCCCAGCACGTGCTGTGGGCTCGGGCCACACGGGGACTTTCCAGGCGGCTGTGGGTGCCTGGCTGCTCTCCCAGGAAAGGGCCACAGGCCGTGGCAGAGGACAGGGCCGTGGGCATCCGCTTTGGGGGCCCCTTGGGGCTCCCCCGCTCCCACCCTTCAGCCTTCGCTGAAACCAGCTGTTGCCTGCACTTCTGCCGAGCCACGCCCCTCCTCCCAGCGAGCTGTCCCTTCTCCTCCAGAGCTGTCCCTTCTCCTCCAGCCGCCGCCTCTGTGGACAACAGCTGGGTGTTTCCCCAAAAGCTAAACAAACTCCCAGACGGCCCAGCAATTCCACTCCTGGGCTTGAGCCCCAAAGAGCAGAAGACAGGGGCTCACACAAACACCCGGGCCCTCAGGTCCGCGGCAGCCCTGTCCCAGCGGGGAAGGTGGGGGCGCCCAGCTGTGCTAAACGGGTGGACAGAGGTGGTCTCTCCAGACGGTGGGATGTTACTCCGCCTTAAAAAGGCTCGAAACACTGACACCTGCTACCAGGTCACGGCCCTTGAGAACACAGCGCCCCGTGACGCTCCATGAAAGGAGCCAGACTCGGGCCCAGGTCGCGTGAGTCTGTCCCTCTGCAGGCAGAGCCGCGGGAACGGGCGCAGGTCCATGGCGTCGGGCTGGGAGGGGGGGACGGGAGTGTCGGCTGAGGGCGGGGTGGCCACGCCTGGGAGCTCCGTAGAGGTGGTGGTTGCACAACACTGTGAATGTGCCGAACTTTAAAATGTTTAACTTTATGTGATGTGACTTTCACTGCATCAAACAAACAGTCACGCGGTAGCAGCTCGAGACAGGAGCCTGAGCCTGACAGGTGCCCTCCTGTCTCCGCCCCGCTCCCGGAGGATGCCGGGAGAATTTGCTGGGGCGCCCTCAAGGGACTGCTCTGCCCCACCCAGCACACAGTAGGTGCTCAATTCATGTCGGCGCCTGTTTCCTTCTCTGAGGGCACCCCGCCATCCAGAAACGAGGGAGTAATGGCAGCAGCCCTCCCCCACTTCTGCTGTCCGAGCCTGGGTGGTGGAGGTGGTGACCGGGGAACAGGTGTCTTTACCCCCATTCCATGGATGTGAAAACTGAGGCTCAGAGAGGCACAGCGCCTTCCCAAGGTCACGCACGGCCTGCGGCTGGAGCCAGGAGGTGGTGGGCTTGGCTCCCAGCCGGGACTCCCTCAGCAGCCTGCCTGGCCCAGGCACCCCGGGCACCAGGCTGGAAGTTGGGGTGTGCTGCTGGGGGCAGCTGTGTGCAGACCCGAGGGGATGGGTGCGAAGCCCGAGGGTCCGAGCGGCCTCTTGACTCCTGGGGCTTGGGATTCCATGTCCTGCCACGTGCTGGTCCCTGCGACTGGGAGGCTGGGAGGGCAGGGGTGCGTGTCAGTGGAACGGGGCCTCTGGGGACGGCCCTGCCACCGGCTCACCTCGCCCTGTCCTCTCCCCACCCACAGAGCGCTGTCGTCCGTCGTGGCCCTCGGAGCCAACATCATCTGCAACAAGATTCCCGGTTTGGCCCCGCGGCAGCGCGCCATCTGCCAGAGCCGGCCCGATGCCATCATCGTGATCGGGGAGGGGGCGCAGATGGGCATCAACGAGTGCCAGTACCAGTTCCGCTTCGGGCGCTGGAACTGCTCCGCCCTCGGGGAGAAGACGGTCTTCGGGCAGGAGCTCCGAGTAGGTAAGGGCACCTCCCGGCTCGCGGGACACCGACATCCCGGCTTCCGGTGCTGGGGCCAGGCTGCCTGCACCCCCTGAAGGCAAGGCCAGGCCGGACCCCGCCCCCTGACCAATGACTCTGCCACAGCATCTCCCCGGCCCTTCTCCATGGCTGGCCTGGGTGGGACCGGGACCCCAGGAGACCCAGACCGGGCCTGCCCCCAGGGACCCTGCTGCATCTGGGACGAGGGAGGCGTTGCCGGGAGCCAGCCCGCGGGAGTGGATGAGGGTCCTCACTCTGAGCTGTGGGCTGGGCAGGCTGGTGGCGGGCAGTGTGGGGCAGTGGTTGGAGGCGCGCCCTGCTGCTGGGTGGCTGTGTGTGCCCAGGACCTCCATCTCCTCCCCGCCAGCCCCCAGTCTGCACTGCTGTTCCCAGAGATGGGGTGACCGTCGTGGATTCCACGTGGGGCTGCGGGGGCTTGGTGTGAAAGGTGCCCAGCCCATGGGAGCTGTGGTGCCACGGCCCCGAGAGTGGAAGGGATTCCAGGCAGAGGAAACGTGATTACACGTGATCACACGTGTGTGGGATGCTGGGGTGTGACTGGTGTGGGGACACGGAGGAGTGTGTATGTGGAGTCAGGACTTGGGGGTTGGAGGGAGAGGTGCTCCTCCACTTCCCCGGACAGGGGCAGCTCAGGAGGCAAAGGCGGCATGATCTCTGCGAGCGGTGCCGCTGCATGGTTCACACCGTGTCTCCGTGTCCTCACAGCCCTGGAGGCTCCATCGTGCCCATTTTACAGGCAAGGAGACTGAGGCCCAAAGAGGGCCTGAGAGGGGAAAGTGTGACTTCCAGGTCTGACCTGGATTAGAATCCAGCCGTGTGACCTCCTGCCGCTCAGGGCTGCTCAGGGCGTCCGTTTCCTCATTTGTAGAATGCGCTCCATGAGAGCAGGCCTCTGCAGGGCCCGGGGCCTCTCCTCGCGTCTGCACACAGTCGGTACCCCATAAACTGCTGCTGACTGAGCGGGGAGAGTCACACTGCACCCCGGCCATCCTGAGGGTCAGGTGGGGAGAGCGATACCTTGGGGTGCAGAGCCGGGCATGCAGGGGCACCTTTGCTCTCAGACCGCAGCCTGAGGGCACAGGTGGGCCCTGGAACGTGTGGGCACAGCGTGTCTTTCCGGTCCCAGAGAGCCAAGCGCCACAGCTGCTGGGACCCGGGCCAGGCCAGAGCTCTGCAGGGCTTGGAACGCCCGGCAGGAGCTGGGGTGGCACAGGGAAGAGCCCCCAGGGGCCCCTTTGCGGTGAGCAGCCTGTGGGTGGCACCTGGCACGGCCGGGAAGGCGGCCCGCCCCTCCCTGGGGCCCCACCACCCAAGTGCAGCTCCTCCCTCCAGGTGCCAGCTGGGGAGGGGGGGCTGCCCGCCCATCCAGTGCAGGGCCAGGTGCCCACTCCTGCCAGGCCCTGGCCCGGAGCTCCGGGCTGTGAGGCAGCTGCAAGCACCCCACGGCCCAGCCGAGGCCGCCGAGGCCCCAGGCAGCTGCGCGGTCGCCGGCGGCTGCAGGTTTGCCTCGCGGAGCTGGGTTCTGATCCCGCGTCCTTTCTGGAGCCCCTTGGTGCCTCGCTGTGCAGGCGGGCAGTGGGCGTGGTCCCGTGGCCGGGCCGAGGGCTGGGGTCACCAGATGGGGTGAGAGAGACGTGGCCCCGCTGAGCCTGTTCTTGGTTGGGGCCGGGCCCAGGCGGGGGATTCACATTCGGTGCCTCAGTAAACGCCGGCCACCTATGGCCGCCTAAGTGGCCGGAGTGGCGTTGGCCGCACCAGTGACCTGTCCCCACCCAGGCCACCTGCTGTGAGGACGTGGCTCTCAGCTCCCTGGTCCTTCTAAGAGCCCAGGCCTCGGCCCGCGTGGGGGTCTGGGAGGGTCCACAGCTCTGGCCGCAGGAGGGGCAGCCACAGCCAAGGACGGGCTGAAGCAGGGGTGGGGGGGGGAATAGGGTCGCCTCCTGCCTCCAGGGGGGCTGCTCGGTGCCTTCACACCCTGAGCTCCCGCAGCGCCTGGCGTCTCGGGCTCTGCTTCTGGGGAGCCCGCCTCAGAGACCCCCTTCGATGAGCCTTCCAGAGGGAAACCTTTGGCCGAGCTGCCCACCCTGTCCCCATTCCTCACTCCTCTTGTTCCCACCCTTCGAGGCCAGGCCGTGGTGACCTCTGTGTGGCTGAGTGACCCCTCTTCCTTGGCTGGGCCCCCTCGCTGTCTTCCTCTGTGTCTCCGCTCCTTCTGGGCCCCGCTCCAGTCTGCGCTCCCCGGGGCCACCCCATGGCGCGCCCTGTGGACGGCGCAGCAAGCTGACCACGGGCCTCTGGCTCGCATGCTCAGCCTCCTGCTGCTTACGCCCCCCACACCCAGCCTTCCCCCCGCCCCACGCCCAGCCCACCCGGGCGTCTCAGCGGTAACCTGTTTACTCCTCTGTCCACCTCTGCCCCTTGCCCCCTGCCCACCACGGGGCCTGTCTCTCTGGCCCTCCCCGGCAGCTGCCTCCCACCCAGCCTCAGCCGTGCCATGCGACTCCCTTCCTCCACAACCTGCAGTGGCTCCCTATTGCCCAGGACACAGTCAGCTCCTCAGCTTGGTGACTGAGTAGCCCTGCCTGTGTCACTCCTGCCTCCCTCCTCTCCCCAGCATACCAGCCCCTTCCCTCCTCCTGGGCCACCTTCCCCTCCGCTCTGCTGACTTCCCCTGCCTGACTCTTCCCTGTCCACAGCCAGGCCATAGTCACCTCCTCATGCCCCTCCTCTCGCTCTCAGCCCCAGGTCAGCCCAGCACCTGCCCCAAGCCCGCCCTGCACTCTGCCCGGGCTGGGGGCTCTCCGCCCAGGCGAGGCCTCCGCTGGCATCCGCCCCAGAGGGCCTGGCGTGCTGGAGCTGGGCTGCGCTCTGCGGGCAGCGGGCTGGGTGCCGTGACGGCCCGAGCCAGCGCCTGCTCCTCCCGGAGCCAGCGGCTGGGCGCTGGGCATCACGAGCAGGGAGTGGGCCGAGGAGCGAGGCCAGTCCTCGTCAGAGGCATGCGGGGGCTCTGGGCACGAGATGGGAGCTGGGCCATGAGCTGGCAGGCAGCCGGGGGCACTGTGGGAGCAGCCACTCAAGCGGTGACCATTAATGATTGGCCCCAAGAGGGGGAATGGCCCGGGTGGGGGACGGCCCCCTCGGGCCTTGCCTGTGACCTTGGGCCATGCCTATATCTTGAGAACCGAAGGGAACCCCCTTAAAGGGGCACACCAGCCCCTGTGCAAAGGCCCAGTCCCTCTTCCGGCACCTGTGCCTCCAGGGACGGGCGCTTACGACTCCATAGCAGCTGCAGCTTCCCTGAGGTGCCCGCGCTGGCTCTGCCTGGGCACCCGGCTGCCGGTGGCCCTGGCCCTTCGCGGAGTGTAGGGCCAGCTGCTGTACATGGTCCCCTCCTGCCTGTGGCCTCCCTGTGCCCGCAGCCTCCTTCCTCATCTACTGAATGAGCTAGTGGCCAGGCCTCGCCTGACCTGTCTCTTCTGGAAATGAGTGTGTGCATGCATGTGTGTGTGTGTGCGCGCGCGCGTGCACACACTGGCGTGAATGTGTCCTCAGCTGTCTTCATGAAGTAGGGGAGGGGCAGAAAGGACAAGAACTGGGGTGTGAGGCCTGTATTCCAGGGACACCTGCTAGAAGCTCAAGCCCCTCAGGGCCCCCGAGCAGGGCAGGACATTGCTAACGGGCCTCGGGCCTCATATTCGATTCAGGACTGTGGCCAGGGCTTCCTGGACAGGCGGCAAGTAAGGGGAGACCCGAGGGCGGGTCAGAGTGACTCAGAGGGCCTGGGTGAGCACAGGGAAGGGGGCTCCAGGTGGAGGGGACAGCGTGCACCCAGGCCCAGGGGCCAGAGAGCCCCTGGTATTACCCAGGAACCGCGGGAGCCTGGAGGGTGAGCGGGAGGGGGAGTGGGAGGGTGCGGAGACCCGAGGCCAGAGGAGGGGGCAGGGCAGGAGCGCCGTGGCAGGGGTGAGCACTGGCCGCCTGGCAGGCCTGGGAGGACTGCCCTGCCCCCACTGGAGCCCTGGGGACCCACCTGCGCGGGCTCCGACCCACCCCAGCGGCCATGGGACACCGCGTCCCGCCCGTCATGTGGCACTCAGACATGACCAGGCATAGGGCCGCCCTAATCCCGGCTCACGTGGCCGCCCCGGCCCCTGTCTCCATTCTGTTTGCTCTGTGGCTGAGATCTGCGTTGGGAGCCAGCCCTGAGCGCCGTAGCCACACACAGTAGGGCTCACAAAGCTCCTCACAGCCAGTGCAGGGCACCACAGAGACCTAGACCCTGCGGAGCAGTGAGCTCCCCACCCCTGAGCATGGGGTTCCTGGATAGTCCGAGGTCGCAGAGCGACTCTGAGGCAGGGCTGGAGGCAGGGGCCTGGAAAAGAGAGGGCGACCCCGGTCCTGTGCGTCTCCTGCGCGCCAGGGTACCTGCCCGGGTCCCCAGGAGGGCCAGGGCTCCAGGCCGCAGGTCCACTCTCGGGCCACTGGGACCACTGGGCCGAGGCACGTGCAGACTGGACCGTGCACGAGGGTAAGATTCCGGAGACTTTGAAAGAGAAAAGGCAAGTGAAATAGCTCTTTAATAGCTCATGGCTGACACGTGGACATGGTGCTGTTGGCTAGATGGGCTACACAGGTGCTACCGGGTGACGTTCCCCCGGTATTTCCACCTGGTGTGGCCGCCAGGAGTTCTGCGGTGGCCTGCCAGGGCCGCCCGCGGCTGGCGGGGTCAGGAGCTGACGCCTGGCCACGGGAGGCGGAGATTTGAACCCCAACCTGCCTCTGACTCTCCCCAGACTTCCTCTAGCTCCGCTGCGGGCGGGGGTCGCTGGCCAGCTGCTTCCTGGGCAGCCCTGTCCCTGGGCGGCCTGGGCAGAGAGTGGCCACTCTGTGCCAGGCCTGGGAGAAGCAAGAGGTGTCGCCAAGGCTCGGGATCCCCAGGGGTGCGGCCGGGGCCGGGCTCAGGCCCTGGGTCTGAGGGAAGCAGGTCTTTGTCCTGTCCGCCCAGTCACTCCTGACCCCTCCCCAGCCTGGGGTCCCGGCCTGAGGCAGCACAGAGACCTCTGTGAGGCTCGGGGTCCAGCAGCCAGGACACCAGGGACAGCTGGGCTTGAACGTTAGTCAGGGGACGTCCCCGGGCACGAGCGGTTTGAGCCTCTCCTGCCTCAGGACGCGGTGGGGTTGGGGAGGCCGGGCACTGGCTCCTCCTGGGGGGCCCGGGGCAGGGTGGAGGCTCCTGGACAGGACACGGCCCAGCTCAGGACACAGATTTGGGGTTCCAATCCACATCGCCCCTCGCCGTGTGGCCCGGGGCCAGCTTGTACCTGAGGGGGCGGCTCTGAGTGCCCATGGCCTTCCCACTGGGGCACGGAAGCCCGAAGGTCAGCGAGCCTTTGGCCAGCTGGGTGCCGGGCTGGGCGGGGCTGCCCCTCTCACGTGGGCCCTCGCAGGCCACCTGGACCTGGTCCAGGGCGGGAATTTCCACCCTCGCTGGCCGGGCCCCAGCAGGCAGGACAGGCTGTGGGCGGGTGGCCCAGGAGGGGAGAGGGCACTGCCAGGGAGGCAGCCCCCTCGGCCAGCTGCGCACCTTCACTGTACGAGCTGGGGCACGGCTTTGCTCTCTCTGGGCCTCAGTCTCCCCATCTGGACCAGGGGCTGAGGCTGGGCCCAGACTCCGCCAGGACTTGGGGTCTCTCCGCAGCATGGGGGCAGGAAGGCCCTGACCTCTCCAGCGCCCACATCAGGGTTCCGCCAGGGGTTCCTCGGACCGGGGTCTGGCGATCTGGCCTCTGGTCCCCTCTGCCTGGCCCAGCCCTGACCACAGCCGTCTCTGAGCCCCACGCCCGCCGCCACCGCGTTTGGGAGGGTCACTTCTGGGCCTGCGGCCACCTCCCACTTCCAGCAGCGTCGCTCACTCCCACCCCACTGCACACACATCACAGGAGGGACATTGAGGCGCACGAGGGGCCAGTGCCCGCCCCGGGCACCCTGGGAAGAGCTGAGGTGTGACCCCTGAGGTCCAGCTCTGCCCCGGGCCAGCCAGGCGGGGCCACAGGCCTGGGGGCAGGGGCTCTGGGCCGCCTGTCCCCCCACAGGCGGTGGCAGCCTCTGCTGAGAGACCAGATGCGGGCGGTCAGGAGGGCAGGAGGCCCGAGGCTGACTCCCCAACAGGAGCCCGGGGCGGGTGGGGTTCCTGGACGCAGCCCAGCTCAGGCCCGGCCCCGGGGTTCCGGTCCAGGTCGCCCCTCGCCATGTGGCCGGGGGCCAGCTCTACCCACTCCGGGGTGGGCGCTCCCCGTGCCGGGCTGGAGCCCGACCCACCTACAGGGCTGCGCGTGTGAGGGCCTCGCTGGGTCAGAACAAAGGCCCGGGGCGCGGCGTGCCGGCGTGTTGGGGCCTGGTGGGAGCTCTGCCTGCTCTGTTTATGACAACGGATGGGCTGGGCTCAGCGTGGAGACACTGACTCAGCCAGTGCTGGGCGGGCGGGGCCGGGCGGGGCTGCAGACAGGGACAGGGGGTCAGAGGGACACAGGGAAAGTCAGACACCGAGAGGGAAGGACAGAGGCCAGCAGCACACACGCACGCGCACACACACACACACACAAACACACAGACACAAGCACACGCACGCACACACACACGCACAGACACACACACGAACACACACATACATGAGCACACACCCACGAGCACGCACACACAAGCAGACACACGTATACACACATGCACAAGCACACACACACACATAAACACACACAGAGAGAAACACATATACACAGACACATGCACACATATGAGCACTCACAGCACTAGTGTGGCCTCCCCCCGCCCTCGCTGCCCTGGCCCAGGGCCTAGGCCCGCTTGGCGGATAGTCCCAGCAGCCAGGAGCTCCTGCACCTCCTGGTCCCTGAGGCCTGAGCCCTGCGTGGCTCTCACTCACTCACACTGCGATGCACCCCCCTCCTACCCCGCCCTTAGCAGGTGTAGAAACAGCCGGCCTGGCCTTTGCTGGGCAGAGGGGTCCAGGGGTCCAGGCTTGCGGTTCTTCAAGTGCACAAATACGGACTTGGGGCCTCGGTAGGTCTGAGGCAGCTCTGGGCTGTCTCCTGGCCTCCCTGGCCCCCTCCCCACCTGTGCGCTGCGTGTAGATGGGGAGGGCACTGCCCCCCACTTCTAGGCTTGTGGGAGCTCATCAGCCAACAGCGTCCTCCTGGCTGGGCGCAGGCCTGGAGGACTTGGGACCCCATCCTGCCTGTGGCCCTGCCCCCATCAATCCAGCACCCCACCCTGACCTGCTCCTCAGGAAGATCTCTCTGACCAAGGCTCCTCACTACACGGGTCTCACCCCATGTTTCCTGGGAAACGGAGGCCTGGGGAGCAAAGGACTGGGCCAGTGTCACCCGGGAGTCCGCCTGGGCCTGCCTTCCCCTCCCCTCTCACCCGTCCACTGTCTCACGTCTGACCTCCTCCTCCAGGCAGGCTGCCAGCACTTCTCACCTTGACGCTTGTCACAGCCTCCCAGGGGTCTCTGCTTCCACCAGGTCCACCCTCAGCCCAAGGGTCCCTTTCAGTGTCAGTCACAGCGGCCCCTCAGGGGCTCCCCACCTTCTTAGAATAACGTCTAAGATCCTCTCAGGGCCTCCTCTCCCACTGCTCTCTGCACAGATGGCGAACGGAGCTTCATGCCCACATGCGAGTCACATACCACACACGGGCTCTCCGTAGCTGTGCACATGTTTGGACATTCGTGTGTGGGTACCTCGCTCATTCTCTCTTCAGGGCCTTAGCATTGCTGTTCCCTCTGCCTGAATGAACACTGTTCCCCATGCCGGCACATGGCTCACTTCTCTCAGCGTTCAGGACCCGCTTCAGCTTCCCTTCCTGGGGTGTGGGGGGGCCCTGGCCATCCTCTGCCCCAGTCCCCGCGGCCACCCTGCCCATGCCCCCTCCGTGGCGCTGAGTGTGCCCTGGGCCTACAGTCTGTGCACCACCTCCCGGCCCACCCCCTGGGCTGCAGTGGGTCAGTCTTGCCTGCCGTATGCTTGGTCTTAGGCTCGGGGATGGGTGGGGCTGAGGGCCTCACCCCCGGACTCTGGGGCTTGGTTGGGAGGGAGGGCTGTACTGGGTGCTGGGGACACATTGGGGGGTCGCAGAAGGAGCGAGAAAAGGAAGGGGCGAGAGAGCACAGCGCCCAGGCTCACACAGGTGGGCCTGAGCCCAGGCCGGGTCAGGAGGTGGGAGGCAGGGCCGCAAGCTTTCCCTGTCCTGGAGGGTGGCGAGGGGTCTGTGTATAGACTTTGGGGTCCCGGGTCAGATCCCTGCGCTGGGGTTGGCCTGCCACGTGACCTTGGGCCAGTCATCTGCCTGCTCTGAGCCGAGCACCCTAACTGCGAGGGGGGGGCCTGTGAGGGTTTAAAGCGAGTAGGACAAGCTGTGTGCAGTCCCCTAAAACCATCACATGCTGTTTTATCACAGCTCTATTGAGACATCACCCTCATACCACACCATCACCGATTTAACGTGATTTAATGTGTGCGTCCAGTGGTGTTGCGTGTTCAGAGTGTGCAGCTGGCACCCCAGTCCATGTTGGATCTTTTCATCTCGTTCAAAAGCAGCCACAACACCTGCTTCCTGTCCCCGTGGGCCTGCCCGGTCCCGACATCCCGTAGGAATGGAATCATGTCACACATGGCCTTCTTCCGGCGCCTCTCGCTGAGTGTGCGTTCCAGGCCCACCCGGCGTGGCCTGGCTCAGAGCTTCCTTCCTTTTCGTGGCTGAGTAATATTCCGCGGTGTGGACGGTCCACAGCTTCTCTGTCTGTTCTCCTGTTTCTGGACGTGGGGGCCGTTTCCAGCCTGGGCTATTATGGCTGATGCTGCTGGGAGCGTGTGTGTCCAGGTTGTGGTGTGGACACGTGTGTTGTTTCCCGGAGGATGTACCGAGGAGGGGCTGCTGGGAGCTATGCTTTGCGTTTGAGGACCTGCTGAGCGGCTCCGCAGTGGCCACAGCGCGTGGCTGCCCCGGCAGTGAGCGGAGGCCCCGATCCCACCCCCTCCTCGCCACCGCTGCTCGCTGCCTGTCTGTGTTTCAGCCACGCAGCAGGGGTGCTGTGCTCTCTCACGGTGTTTTTTTTAAATATATATTTTTTAATGATTTCAGAAGGGAAGGGAGAGGGAGAGAGAAAGAAACATCAGTGATGAGAGACTCATTGATCAGCTGCCTCCTGCACACCCCACTCTGGGGATCAAGCCCGCAACCCGGGCAGGTGCCCTGACTGGGAATGGAACCCTGACCTCCTGGTTCATAGGTCGACGCTCAGCCACGGAGCCACGCCGGCCGGTGGGGTTTTCATTTGTATTTCCGCGAGGGCTGATGATGCTGAGCATCCTGTCACGTGCTCCTTGCTCAGTGTACATCTCAGGTGGAGAAATGCCTACGGATCCTTTTCCTAGTTTTAACTGGGTTATGTGCTTTTTTATTGCTGAATTGCTAGCACAGAAGATGCCAGTTTTCTTTTCTTTGCTTAAACAAGGGCAAGCACAGCTCGACAGGGAGGCGGGGTCAATGGAACTGTGGCCACGAGCGCGGGCAGGCCCACGGTGCGCACACCGGCGCACACTCCCGGGAGCCACATTCGTGGGTGAGCCCAGCGACATCCCCGGGACACGAGCATGGGGACTCGTGTAGAGGTTTACACACACGGATGCCCGTGTGGCGTGCGTCATGTGTGTGGGCATGATGCTCAGCTCAGCCACCCTCTGTGCTGGGCCCGTCCGCCTCATGACTTGGCCAGATCAGGGCCATTATCCCCATTTTGCAGGTGGGGAAACTGAGGCCCGGAAAGGCCTCTTTGTTGGTCTGGACTTGAATTCGAGGTTTCAGCCTCTGAGTCCCCTCTCTGGGAACATGTGACCCCAAACCTGAGTCATTCGGGAATATCAGGCCTGGGCTGCCCCCCTTCCTGAGCTGCTGTGTGGCCTCAGGCAGCGTGTGCCCTGCCAGGAAGGGGGCTAGGAGTGGAAGGAGCTCTGAGTGGACAGGGCAGGGAGCCCCTGGCATGGGGGAGGGCAACGGGCTCCGTTCTGCCCGGGCCCCCGCTGTGCTTGGGCGGCACCTGTCCCCTCCAGCACCGCTCAGAGGTTGGCCTGGTCCCAGCATCCTCCTGGAACCAGGATGGGGGGATGACGGGAAGGCTAGGCCCCTCTCCCCGGGAGCGGGCCCGGCTGGCATCATGGAGGGCGGGACCAGGTCTGTTCCCTCTGGGCCTGGAGCCCATGGGGCAGCGAGGGCTGATTTTGAATGACCCACAGGAAAGAGAGGGCGGAGCGGGATGGTCCCCCAGTGGCCCGGTGGCCTTGGTTTACCCACAAGGCCGTGGTCCCTGAGGGCCCTGCTGTTCTGCTGCTCGTGGAGGGGCGGCTGGGGCTGGCCGGTCAGCCTCAGGAGGAGGCTTGGCTGAGCACAGAGGGGCCCAGCGTGGTGCCTGGTTGTCCCCAGTCCACCCTGCCTGCTTCCCACTTGGTGAGGGTGAGGGAGAGGGTGCCCACTTGTCCTGTTTGTCCTCAGAGCTGCCCCGGAGCTGTGGGCTGTGTGAGGATCTCCAGCCCTACCTGGCTGATGGGGACACAGGCTCAGGGAGGGGGTGTGACCTCCGCGGGGCCACACGCAGATGTGCTGGGTGGGTTCTGATGCCAAAGGAACCCCGAGGCCTCCTCAGACCAATGTGCACCCCCAGGACAGCTCCTGGCACCAAACAGACCACCATGCCGCCTTCCGCCAACTCCCCACCCCGTCGCCAGACACACCTGTGGCACCTGCTGCCGCCACTGCCGCCTGGAGCAAACCGCTCTGGCCTCCAGCCTCAGTGTTCCCGTCTGTGACGTGGGCTCCTCAGGAGGGTCTGTCTCATGGGCTGTCGTGGGGATAGAAGGAAGTGGTGAATGTAGGCCCCCAGCCCAGCCCTGCTTGTGTTTGGGGTACAGGGAACAACACTGAGTTGGGGGTGCACTACAGGGTTGGACGTGGACCCTGTCCACCACCCTGAGCCCCAGGGCACCTGGCTAGAGCCCAGAGGGGGCATCTCATTCCAACGGGGCTGTCAGGAGCAGGGGCCGGCCCAGCGGTGTGCAGAGCCTGGCCAGCCTGTGGGCGGTGGCAGGCACCCCAGGCAGGGAGAGGGCTGCATGCATCAGGGCCCATGGCAGGGCCCAGCTGGACGGTCTATTCAATATTGGATAAGAGGAGTGCACCCTGGCGGCCACCGACCTGCCCACAGGTGGGCCAGGTGTCCATGTGGCCAAGCTGGGCTGCAGGTAGTGGTGGGTGGGGTCCAGTGGGGTCAGACTTTTGGGGCTCGAGGTCGTCTCAGAGGCCAGGGAGCCAGACAGCTGCTAAGCAAGGCCCAGGGTCCGAGGGGCTTCCTAAGCCCTCGTGCCCGCTCCCCCTGGGGAAGTTGTGCAGGCAGCAACCTGGGGACTGGCTGGCGGCCCCGTGTGATTTGGGGAGGGATCCTCTCCCAGCTCCACGCCGGGCACGCTGACCTGGGTGAGCTCCGAAGACCCCGAGCCTGTGTCCAGGTCTGTACGGGGTTGTCGTGAGAATTAAACTGGATGAATGTACAGAGTGCGGGCGCATGGGAACCAGGACCTAGGGCCAGCCTCCTGGGTTCTCCCCTAACGAGGACTCCCTCCAACCCCCCCTCCCCCCCTCCCCATCTCCATGGTGAGACAAGAGGGTTTGGCTCATTAAAACCAAATAAAAAAGGAATTATCGGGAGCGGCGGCCCCGGTGAGTAAGTGATGAGTAACCGAGTCTGAGCCGGGTCTGGGCTTGGCCAGGTGGGAGCAGGCGCTCAGCGAAGGATCCGGGAGATCCCGACACGCCCTGCCTCCGCAGGCACAGTCCTGGCCTCAGGCCTGCTGCCTGCCAGGGGCTTAGGAGGAGTCCCCATGGGCTCCTGGGGGCAGGGGGGAGGGGAGGGGGAGGGAAGAGGAGGGTCAGGCAGGGTCCAGGCCCGCCTCCTCGCTGGGGCAGGACTTTTACTCCCCGGCCTGGCCTCTTGGCAGGATTGCATAATCGTCTGCCATTTCTCTGCCTGCCCCCCTTCACTGGTGCCTAGCTTGTGTCATGCCCCCTCTGAAGCCGGTTGGGTCTCCCTGAGCTCCTCCGAACCCAACCCCCCCACCCCGCAGTGTGCATCTGCTAGCTAGCTGCTAGTCCCTCTCCCTCTCCCCCGCCCCAAGATCCAGGCTGTCCAAACGTAGCATCCCTTCCCCTCGTGGCTTCACCTGCTGTTCCGTCTCCTCCTGCCCAGGTCCCTTGGCTGCAAAGGGGCCACGCCGGGGACAGGAGGGCCTCCAATGACTGCGCCCCAGGCCCGCAGGCCCCCAGGCCCTCAGGCCCTCCCTCTGCTTCTCTGGGCTTTGATTCCACCGCCTGCATTCAGATCCTGCTTCAGCCCCTAACCGTTTCACAGCCTGTGCGCTCCTTTGTGAGATGGGGACAGTAATGAGAGCTGCCCCGTATGCGAAGGCTTAGAGCAGAGATGGAGAACCTATGACATGCGTGTTAGAGGTGACACGCGAACTCATTTTTTTGGTTGATTTTTCTTTGTTAAATGGCACTTAAATATATAAAATAAATATCAGAAATATAAGTCTTTGTTTTACTCTGGTTGCAAATATAAAAAAATTTCTATATGTGACACGGCACCAGAGTTAAGTTAAGGTTTTTCAAAATGCTGACACGCCGAGCTCAAAAGGTTCGCCATCACTGGCTTAGAGGGATGCTGGGATTCGGGACAGCTGCTGAGTGATAGCAATGGCCACCTGGCCCGCCCAGCTCTGCTGCCCTCTCTAACCAGTTCCCGAACGCCCACCCCTCGTGCGGCCGTGAGCTCTCGATTCTGAGTGCCACCGCGTCCGACCCCAGCCCGCACAGTGCCGCATGCTTCACAGGAGTCTCTGGCCTGCCACAAGCAGCTCCCCCAGCCCTCAACCACCTCGCTCCTTGTTACTCTTGACCTCATACTTCTGCAGCCTGCAGCACCAAACCGCCACCCCTCTGCGCCTTTCTCCTGCCGTGGCCCAGAGTGTGCACACACCCACACACCGTGCGTGCACACACCAGACACGTATACACACACTCAGATACCACACGCGCTCACAGAGAGTTAACACGTGCTTCTTGTTAAACTTTAAGCTGTCACCCGCTCCAGGAAGCCTCCCCAGACTCCACCTCCACCGAGGCAGGGCAGGCATCCTTTGAGGTTCCATGCCTCCCTGTGGCCCCTTCTTGCAGAGTCCCATAGTCACCTCCTTCCCTGGGACCCCACCTGGCTGATCACTCCTGCCCGTGTGTCCTATGGCCGCTTGTCGGCAGGCTCTGCTGGGCTTGGGCAACACAAGCAAGGGGTTTAATACCCACTTCACACCCAGTGGACTTCCCTTCTGAGTGTAGTGGCCTAATTTAGAGCCGGGAGGTCGGCTCCCATGTTCCCCTGTCCCTGTGTCTGGGAGTCCCTGGTCAGCCGGCCTTGATGGCACAGGGACTGGGGCTCCTCAGAGCCACGCCTTGTGCTGAAGGACGGTTGGTTATGGAGCCGGGGAGCGGAGCCCCTGTGGTCAGCTGGTCCCCGGGTGGCCGTGCTCTGACCCGGCTGGGAGCGAAGCGCCCCCAGGGAGCAAGGACTTCAAGGGTGAGCCCCCCAGGAGAACGGGGACCCCATCTAAGTGAGCCCCCAGGCGGTTAGTGGGTGAGGAGGTGGACCCCGGAGCACACAGTGAGCACCGAGCACAGGCTGGGCATACAGTCTGTTCATTCATGTTTATGGAATGAGCCTGACTTGACCCTTAACCCTCCTTCAATCTGGAGGGTCACCCCAGCCCCCAGCAGCAGGGGCCGCAGCCAGGTGAGCAGAGGGCCCGGAGGCAGTCAGGGACACAGGTACGGGCTTGTGGACGGCCACGGTCGCGGGTTCCCAGCTGTCCCTCCCTGGACGGAAGCTGGTCCCGCTCCGTTACCGCTTCGCCAGGCGGTGGGATTCCGGCTCATCCATCAGAGAGGGCTTTGGTCCCGGCAGCACCACTGAGCCCTGGGCCCGCAGTGCCCGGCTGGGGCCCACAGGGAGCCTCCGGGCGTGGGCACGGGGACGGGGGCCAAGAGACGGCCAGGATGGTGGGTGCACAGGGCCTGCCCAGGGGCCGTGGAAAATAAAGAACTAGAGCTGGACCCGTTCCTCTCAGGGGCCTCGGACCCCATTGTAGCAGGAAGTCCCCGCGGCGGGGCTAACGAGGCCGACAGTGTGGAGAGCCGGGAGAGGGTCAGACCTGCCACGGAAGGAGGCCGGCGGCAAGGGCTCACTCCGGCCGTGCCGTGGAGGGCTGCCAGGAGGAGGCATGGGAACCGGTAGGATTTGGGCAGGAAGGAGAGGGAACTCCACCCAAAAGATCAGGTAACCCCCAGGGCATGTGAGCAGCCCTGGAAGGGGCGTCGTTTTGATGGATGGAGGTGGTGGGGGTGGGCACTGGGCTTGGAGGGTGGGCACAGGCTTCGGGTTTGGGCTGTGGCCGGCCCTGCCCAGCTCGGGCAGAGGGGAGCTGCGGAGGTGCCAGGCCTGCACCCTGCGCCCGCGCGGACGCGGGGGCGGGGGGGGGGGAGGGGGAGGGAAGTAGGAGGCCCGGCACCCACCTCTGGGCAGTTCAGGCCCCGGGGGTGTAGGAGGAGGGGACACAGGAGGCCCGGGCCTGGTGGCAGGGTGCCTGGGTGGTCAGAGAGGGAGGCGGGGACAGAGACCGCGTGACTCGGGGCTGCGTGGGTTCTGCCGGGTCCTGCCGGGGAGCCCACGGGGTCTGCAGTCGTAACTGGTCCCCGAGGAGCAGCGCTCGCAGTCTGGGGGTGGCGGGTGGGGGAGGCCGGGCCCCACACCTGTCACAGGCGCCTCTCACGTGGGGGAAACTGCGCCCCGCCAGCCGGGCCCTCGGGACAGGCAGCGAAGTGGGGCGGGCTCGCTGCGCACCAGGCAGCCCGGGCCGTGCCCTCCGCCCACCGAGCCGGGGCTCCGAGGGGGCGCGCTGGGGTCCCGGAGCCCCCCGCCCTCACCGTGTCTCCGCCCCGCAGGGAGCCGTGAGGCCGCCTTCACCTACGCCATCACCGCGGCCGGCGTGGCGCACGCGGTCACGGCCGCCTGCAGCCAGGGCAACCTGAGCAACTGCGGCTGCGACCGCGAGAAGCAGGGCTACTACAACCAGGCCGAGGGCTGGAAGTGGGGCGGCTGCTCGGCCGACGTGCGCTACGGCATCGACTTCTCCCGGCGCTTCGTGGACGCGCGCGAGATCAAGAAGAACGCGCGGCGCCTCATGAACCTGCACAACAACGAGGCAGGCAGGAAGGTAGGGCGCGAGGGGCGGGGCGATGAGAGGGGCGGGGCGTGGGGAGGAGTGATGAGAGGGGCGGAGCGACGAGAGGGGAGGGGCGTTGGCGGGGCGGGGCGTGGGATGGGAGGGCTTATGAGAGGGGCGGGGCGTGGGAGGGAAGGACCTATGGGAGGGGCAAGGGTGGGATGGGAGGGCCTATGAGAGGGGCGGGATGTGGAGGGAGGGGTGATGAGAGGGGCGGGGTGACGAGAGGGGCGGGGCGTGGGAGGGGAGGGCCTATGAGAGGGGCGGGACATGGAGGGAGGGGTGATGAGAGGGGCGGGACATGGAGGGAGGGGTGATGAGAGGGCGAGGCATTGACGGAGGGGGTGTGTGTGGGAGGGGCTACAGGGGCGAGGCGTAGGATGGGAGGGGCGTGAGAGGGGCGGGCGTGGCCACTAGGTCACCGGGTCTTGACCTCCCTGGGCTTTGGGCGCCCCTCCTGGAGCTGGGAGCCTGGAGCCTGGACCCTGGCCGTGCGGTGTGCGCGGTGCTGGGCAGAACTGTCACCCGTGATCCTCCCAGCAGCTCAGAGACGCATCTCGCTGTTCCCATTCCCGAGGTGTGAAAACTGAGGCTGGGAGTGATGAAGGGATGTGCCTGCACCTCCTCCCCGCAGGGATCCCCGGGAGGAGGATGAATCAGGGGCCCTGTTTCCACGCAGGATGGGACCCCGGGGTGAGGGCAGGCCCCCAGGTGACAGTCCCATGTCCCCGCACTGGTCCCAGGGGGGTCATGCGGCATACCAGATACCAGGAAAGGCTTCTCAGAGGAGGCGGCTTTTGGCTCAGTTTGCCCTGGGAGACCTAAGGAAGGGATGTTCCCTCAGGGAGGAGCAGCCTGGGGAGGGTGGGCCTGAGGGGGGAGGGGGCTGGTGCTCGGGGTGGATGCACCGTAGGGGGGAGATAATGGAGGACATTCAGGAGGGACACACTGGGGAAGAGGTCAGCGCGGGCCCAGTCCTGCCTCGGGGAGATGCGGGCCCCAGATATTGGGCCGGGAGGAGCGGCCACCGTGGCGGCAAGATGGCCAGAGATAGGGCAGGCAGCGGAGCAGAACGCCTCTGTGGGTCTGATTCCCAGCCCCAGCTGCACCCAGGGCGCCAGGCCCGAGGGGCGCAGCAGGCATAGGCAGACTTGCCTTTCCAGGCGAGGAAGAGTGGAAATTGCCCCCAGGAACCACCGGGGAGGCCACTGGCCGCTCACTCATTCACTCAACGAACACTCCTTGCCCCCCTCTGTGCCAGGGCTAGGTTGGACACAGGGGACAGGGAGGAGTAAGAGGTGACCCTAGCCAGGGAGCTGCTCCCGCACCAACAGGGTGCACGTGAGGGGAGCAGAGGCCACACCCAGGGCCAGCGGGAGCCCTGGGGACCAGCGGGAAGTGAGCAGAAGCTTCCTGGAGGCAGCGACATCCCTGTGGAGCCTGAAGGACACACCAGAGCTAAGAGGCATAGGCAGAAGGAGATGGCACTTGGGAGTGAGGGAGGGGAGGGGGGGAAGGTGGCGAGGCTGCAAAGGACTCAGGTTGGCGGGACCAGGAAGGGTGGGCAAGCAGGGCCAGCCCAGAACAGGCCTTGAACGCCAGGCCAAGGGTTTGGCTTTTTTCTGTTGAGGTTCTTAAATTTTGGTCAAATGAACAAGTAAATGAAGGAATGAGTGACATAGTTTGCCTCCAGACAGTGTGTAGGCACGTTCTCTAGGCCAGAGATTGTCAACCTTCATCACCTCACGGCACAGAAGCTAATTCCGGACTTCCTCCGCACACCGAGACATACGTTATTCTTCTGCTGGTCTAACATATCAAAGGGGTAGAATCTTGATTCATTCACACCGGATGGCTCTTGTGTTGGCTGCTGTCAGCTTTTTGCTTGACAACCTAAGGGAAGAGAGGTCAGAGCCGCTGACGAGTCAGATATTGCACGTTTTAAACCTTCTCGAGATTCGCCGCTTGAAAATCGCTGCTCTATGCACAGGCAGATCGAGATCGGTGCCTGGGGGGCCGAGGAGGCGAGATTCACTTACCCGAAGGCTTTGGGAGGGGTGGGGGGTGGGGGGGGGGGGAGGAGGCATAGCTGAGCCGGCAATGGAGCACCTCCCCTGAGCCTCTGCAGTGGCTGGGCCCGGAGCGGGGCTTCCCACACCCCTGGGAGGAAGGCTTCACTGTTACAGGGGAGAGCAGTGGGGCCCCAAGGAGCTGCACAGCTGCCCGTGGCCCCAAGGCCCGCACCCTAGTCACTGCTCCGTGGGGAGTGCCTGAGCGAGCAGCGCAGATGTGGGGAAGGAGCCCGCGGAGGGACCAGCACAGGCAAAGGTCACGCGTGCAGTGCAGCCGGGCCTCCAGCACAGCTGAGGGGTTTGGGCGGCTGAGGCGACGGGCGGGCTGAGCAGGCCTGGGGTGAAGGACTGACAGCCGGGCTGGATTTTGGCCCCTCGGGCGCGGGTGCCATCCCAGACCGTTGAGGGAGAGTGGGGCCGAGCAGCTCGAGGGCCAGGGTCGTGTCTGATTCGGCTCGGAGGCCCGTGTGAACCCCAGGGCTGGCCTGGCGCGGGACTTGGGGGTGCTCCGAGTCTGACAGGTGGTGAAAGGCATTGGGCAGGATTGGGCCCGGGGGTGGGGGGTGCGATGGGGGTAGGAGAGCGAGGAGGCTGGGGGCAGAGTCCCAGCCTGCCAGGGGGATGCGGATGGAGGAGGGTCAGCATGTGGGGGTGCACCGGGGTGAAGCCGTGCACTGAGGAGAAAAGGTTGTCAGCAGAGGGGTCAGCAGTTGGAGGGCCCGTGGGGGACAGAGAGGCGCAGGAAAGGGCTGTAAGTGGCAGCGGTCAGTTGGTGCCAGTGCTGTCCCTGACTCCTGTGCGGCCCGGCTCACCATCCCTCTTTGGCACCTGTCTCCGCATCTGCACGGTGGGCATAGCGCACCGGTCCCCCCGCCCCGCTGCCCCCCACAGCTGCTCTGAGCTCCTGGACAGGCCAAGGGTGCTGGCAGCACCGTGACCCCGGGGAGCGCAGTCCTCCAGCAGCAGGGGGCTCACCAGGGCGGGGGCGGGGCATGACTTTCGAGGTTTCCCTAAGAACCCAGTCCACACCGTCACGCGTCAACCCAGAGTGGGGGGCCGACCCCCAGTACAGAGCGATCGGGCCACCCTGCTTCCTCCACGTTCTCAGGGCCACGGAGTTTAGCACGTAGGGTAGAAGGCACGCTGACGGCTGCCACACGAACTCCCACAAACGGGGTGGCTTAAAGTGATGGAAACCCATTCTCTCCCAGGCTGGAGCCAGGAGTGGGCGGGGGGCTCCCTCTGAGGGCTCCAGGGGAGGGTCCTTCCTGCCCCTCCAGCCCTGGGGCGCCAGGTGCTCCTGGCTTGTGGCCCCATCATCCAGGCTCTGCCTCCATCTGCACATACCGCCCCCCCCCCCCCCGCCCCGACCCCCGGGTCTCCTCTTCTGTCTCTTGTTAGGACGTGTCCTCAGACTGAGGGCGACCCTGGTCCAGAATGACCTCAGGTCTCACCCAGTTACACCTGCGAAGTCCCAGTTTCCAAATAAGATCACCATCTGAGGTCCTAGTGGATGTGTGATTGAGGGGGACACTCTGCAGCCCCCCTCATCTGGCACGTGGTCCCCCACATCCCTGGTGGGCCGGGGGCAGACAGGCTGAGTGGGGAGACCTGCTCCCACCTCTTCTGCTGGGCTCCAGGCTCCCTCGGGACGCGGTGCACCCACCTGTGATTCCCCTAACCTGGCCATTCCTGAAATCTGTTCCCAGAGTGGGGGCACCCCTTATTCCAGAAAGAACCCCAAGTCAGTTCTTTCCTGGAGCCCTCATCACCTCCACACCACCTGGCGGTGGGGGCACCGAGGCTGGGGGAGGCCCCGCTCAGTCCCTGGCTGCCCGGGTAGAGCAGGTCACTCTGCAGCCGCCCAGGTGGTCTCAGGGGCAGCGGGGCTGGCGCCACCTCCGCTGTCGCTCTTATCTTGAGGGCACTGGAGCCGGAAACGGCACATTCTTCACTCCTGTGATCACTTCCCAGGAGAGGCTCGGGCTCGGGGGACCCAGCCAAGCGAGGATGCGGCCCCTCGCTCTGCAAACAGCCGCCAATCGGCTCCATCTGCGGGCGGCCACTGGTCCTGCCACACAGGGTCCCTGGGCGGGGGTGGGGGGCGGGCCTTGTGGCCTCGATGCTGACAGGAAGATGGGACTGAGGGAAGGGGTTTGGGCAGGTGGCACAGAGACGAGGGGGGCAGCTGTCCAGCCAAACTTGACACGCAGATGGCAGTTAAGCTGGGCCCACCTGGCTGGCACAGCCTCCGGTGTGGGCACCCCTGCCTCCGGCCATCACGACGACTGAGGAGGAATCCCTGAGCAGCAGCCTGGAGTGGACGGTGCCAGGCGAGAGGTGTGGGCAGCTCCTGGCGGAGGGGCAGACACAGTGGGCAGTGGCCAGGGGAGGGGAAGCATCCAGGTCTTGAAGGGCCAGTGATGGAAGAAGGGGCTCTGAGGAGAGGGGAGAGCAAAGATGACCATGGGGAGGGTGAGGAGGGGGCAGGAGGACACGGGTGGGAGGGGCAGGAGGCCCAGAGGAGGCCCAGGGGTGCTTTCCCCTGGGAAAGGGGTCCCACCAGGGTCCTGCCCTTGACCCAGACCCTCAGACCAGCCTTCTGGCCTATGCCGTGGACCTCGACACCCCATGGCCCTGCAGTTCCAGGTCTGAATATGCCCCAGGGTGTCCTCCACGCAGGAGCAGAGGGCCCCACCCCCAAGCTCCGGGCCGCCAGCCTCACAGCCGCCGCACACACATGATGCTCATTTGGGCCAAATATTCCCTCTGCAGTCATACGGACAGCTGGTGCTGCACCCCCTCGCGCACACCTCCTCTGCACCTAATGATCTCCATAGACATGCAGCGCACGTACCGCCTCCTCCAGGAAGCCCTCCTGCTGGCACCCTGGCCCCGGGCAGGCAGAGGCTCCCACAGCCCCTGCACTTTGAGCTTTTGTGTGTCAGTTTCCTTCTGTTCCCCACACTGGAACATGAGCCCCGAACCGACATCCTCACCGAGGTCCAGGCCCTAGGCTGCCAGGGCAGGATGAGAGATTGGGGCAGAGGCTGGCTCTGTGGGCTGTCCCTCTCGCCCCTTTGCATTCCCCATGGGCCTCCTCCCTGCGCCAGGGCTGGGATCCTAGGCAAGGGCTGGGGTTCTGAGTGAGGGCTGGGGTTCTGAGTGAGGGCTGGGGTCCTGGTGAGGGCTGGGGTCCTGGGCCAGGGCTGGGGTCCTGGGTGAGGGCTGGGGTCCTGGGTGAGGGCTGGGGTCCTGGGCGAGGGCTGGGGTCCTGGGTGAGGGCTGGGGTTCTGGGCAAGGGCTGGGGTCCTGGGCGAGGGCTGGGGT
>JAWPEG010064503.1:207535700-207553009 GCA_035771395.1 Myotis vivesi | reverse complement strand
AGGGCTGGGGTTCTGGGCGAGGGCTGGGGTCCTGGGCGAGGGCTGGGGTTCTGGGCAAGGGCTGGGGTCCTGGGCCAGGGCTGGGGTCCTGGGCGAGGGCTGGGATTCTGGGCGAGGGCTGGGGTTCTGGGTGAGGGCTGGGGTCCTGGGTGAGGGCTGGGGTTCTGGGCCTGGGCTGGGGTTGTGGCAGGGGCACAGGGTAGCAGCTTCCTTCTGGGCTAGTGGCGGAAGTGAGGCCGGGCGGGGACAGCTGACAAATGGCCCACCGCAGCCGTGGGCCGAGCTAATGATTCTCATCTTTAATCAGCGCGGCTGGCAGGCCCCTTCGATCCGGGTAAATGAGTACCTGGGGTCAGGGCTGGCTCTGGGAACCGGCCCTCCGGCCAGGGAGGGAGGCCCCAGGAAAGCACACGGCTGCGCCCCTCACGCCCGCTCGCAGCCGGAGGAGGAACCACACGTGGGTCGGGGAGGCTTCCCAGCAGACGGCAGCCCCCGCCTCACTGACCTGCACTCACCCCCCGGCCCCCACCTTCAGCAAACGGGGCGCGGAGAGCCCCACACCACACGGGCTTCCAGGGCACAGGCCGGACCGCATGCCAGGCCCGACCCCGCAGGAGGGCAGGGAGGGGAGACAGGTGGGGATCCCCACCGATGAAGCTCCCGCTGTCGCTGGGCCTGGTGCCACCATGAGGCGCCCGCCCCGAGCCCGGCTTCACCCCCTGCTGCCTGTGACCTGCACAAGCCCCACAAGCACACCAGGTCTCAGTTTCCCCGCAGTCATTGGCCCCCAGCTCCCTGAGGGCTGTTGGGGGAATTTGCGAAGCACTTTGGATAAATGTGTGCCCAGCTCTGCCGAGTTCCAATTCTCTCACGGCCCCTCGCAGGCCCTGCTGGTGGGGACCTGTGGTCAGAGCCCCCTTTAGCGGGTGAGGACTCAGGGAGGAGACACTGACTCGGGTGACACAGTGGGGAGTGTGGGGGAGCTGGCTCCGCTAGGGCTGGAGGCTGAGGGCCTGGGTGGAGGGGTGCTCTGGGCAGAGGGGTGCTCTGAGTGGAGGAGTGCTTTGAGTGGAGGGGTGCTTTGAGTGGAGGGGTGTTTCGGGTGGAGGGGAGCTCCTGGTGGAGGGGAGCTCCGGGTGGAGGGGAGCTCTGGGTGGAGGGGAGCTCCGGGTGGAGGGGAGCTCTGGGTGGAGGGGAGCTCCTGGTGGAGGGGTGCTCCGGGTGGAGGGGAGCTTTGGGTAGAGGGTGCTCCGGGTGGAGGGGAGCTCCGGGTGGAGGGGTGTTCCAGGTGGAGGGGTGCTGTGGGTGGAGGGGAGCTCTGGGTGGAGGGGTGCTCCCGCCGGCCGCTCAGCCCTGCTCTTGGCCCCGCAGGTCCTGGAGGAGCGCATGAAGCTGGAGTGCAAGTGTCACGGCGTGTCGGGCTCCTGCACCACCAAGACCTGCTGGACCACGCTGCCCAAGTTCCGCGAGGTGGGCCACCTGCTCAAGGAGAAGTACAACGCGGCCGTGCAGGTGGAGGTGGTGCGCGCCAGCCGCCTGCGGCAGCCCACCTTCCTGCGCATCAAGCAGCTGCGCAGCTTCCAGAAGCCCATGGAGACGGACCTGGTGTACATCGAGAAGTCGCCCAACTACTGCGAGGAGGACGCGGCCACGGGCAGCGTGGGCACGCAGGGCCGCCTGTGCAACCGCACCTCGCCCGGCGCCGACGGCTGCGACACCATGTGCTGCGGCCGTGGCTACAACACGCACCAGTACACCCGGGTCTGGCAGTGCAACTGCAAGTTCCACTGGTGCTGCTTCGTCAAGTGCAACACGTGCAGTGAGCGCACCGAGGTCTTCACCTGCAAGTGAGCGGCCGGCTGGGCAGCGGTGGCTGCAGACGGTGGGGCTCCAGGCGCAGGAGGAACGCCCTGGGCCCCGCACCCTCTCCCCGGCCGCGGCTCCTTCCTGCCGCTCCCGTCACTTCCTGTGGCGGAACAGTGCCCGCGGCCCCGCGCGGCGTCCTTGATGGGCCCAGTGAGTCCTTTTCTTCTCTCCGGGAAAGTGAGCCTTGAGGACACACGTGTCCCCGGAAAGCAAAGAGACGACAGGAGTGTCCCCCGCCCCTGCCTGGCGGGTGAACACGGACAGGCCACGCCGGCCGGCCCCACGTGAGACTGTCCCCGGCCACGTCAGCTGCGGGACCCTGGAGGGGGCTGGGCAGATGTGGACAGATTATTTATGTTTTCTTAGTGTTAGAAGAGGACTCTTAGCACGCAGGCCCGCCGATCCTAACTCCGCACCCGTGTTAGCGCACCCCCTCGGCCCCCGTTCCCGTCCGAGACCCCGCCTGGCTCTGCCCTGGGACAGGTGACTGTGTGCGCGTGGTCCCCAGGTGAGCGGGCAGCGGCTTGGTGACCAGCGTGGCCCCAGAGGGCCCCTGAGGGCAGCCCTGCACAGGGACCTCATGCCCTTCTCTTAGAACGATTTTAGAAAACCCCATCAAACCCATCAAGCTGTCCCCCAGGTCAGGTTCAAGGCGTGCTGTCCCCCTCCCCAGGGCCGTGGCCCCTCAGCCCTTGCCAGCCTGGCACCTCGCAGTTTACAGAGCCCCTCGCACCCCGGAGCCAGCGGGACCCCAGGCCAGTGCTGAGCGAGGTGTGGGGGGCTGGGAGTCTTCAGGGTGTTTGCCTCACTGGACAGCCGGGGACACTGAGGCCCAGCATGGAGCACCTGCCAGAGCCCAGGACCTGCGTGGGGTTCCTGCCGTGGCTTGGTGTCCTGACCCACAGCCCATGGCTCCTGGCCCCAGAGGACAAGCTCTGGGGACACCCAGGCTGGCTGAGGCGGCCCCCACACCCTGAGAAATCCGTTGTACCCCTCTCCGCTGCCTCACCGGGCTCTGCACCCCCAGAGGTGCCTTTGAGGGTTTGTCCTTGCCCATCCTGGCCTTTCACCCTGACCCTGATGTGGAGAAAACTTGGGTCCAGGCGACCCTGTGCTAGGGCCCCACCTGACACCCTCCCTTTCTCCCTCCCCGTCCCCGCACCACACAGGCCCTCCCTTGAAATCCACTCACCCTGAAACCGGGGAGACAGGAACCGGAGGGGGTTGGCTCATTCTAATCCACGTGGGGGACGGGGAGACAAGAAACCAGGGACTCGGGCAGGCGTGCCCTCCGTCGACGCTCCCACCTCCCGGGGAGACGGAGGCGCAGAGGTGACTGTGGGAAGCTTGGCGTGTGGTGACTGCTGCCCACGCACCCCGCCCTGAACTTAGGGTCTTTTCTCATCGACCCGTGGACATGCGTCCTCAGGCGGCTGACCGGCCACGTGGGCTGGGCGTTAGCCTGGCGTGAGTGACACTCTGGGCCTGGCGTCCACCCCGCGTGCCCCCAAAGATGCCAGGACACTCCCTTAGCTGCTGTCCTGGGACCCTCCAGGCCCACGTGAATGCCCCCTCCCCCTCCCCCGCCCCGCGGGCCCCTGGACCCCCACGTCCACAGCCCTCTGCCGAGGCACCTGGTTAACTTATATTGTTATATAGTGTTGAGATGTCTATAGTGTCTTAAATTATTGTGACCTACACTGGGTACTGGGGGGGGGCTGCTGCCCCCCGAGACAGGCTCCTCCTTCTGCTTGAAACAGACTCTTGGGCCCTGGCGCCCGTGCGCACTGTCCCCGGCCTCCCCCAGCTGTCAGCGGGGCCCTCCGCGGGAGAGGGGTCGGTGTGGCCCGGGCAGGGGCGGGTGGCCCGGGTGTATGTCCCTGCAGGGCCCACTCAGGAGAGTCAGTGGCTTCTGACGGGCTGTGTCTGCCTTCCGGAGGGGAGCAGCGGCTCCAATAAAGCTGGGATCAAAGACGATGAGCGAGTGTGGAGTGGCGTCACCCCTGGGCACACACATGCTGAGCGCCAGCCGTTGCCCCTGGGCCCAGGCCCCCCTCCGCTGGCACTGCCCGACGTCCTCACCCCATTCCCCTCCTCACATCTGACCCCGGTCCCAGGTGGGACCTTGAGTCACACCTTCAGGTGCCTCTGGGCCTGCCCCACCCAGCGAGGGCCACTAGCGGGGCTGGACGGAGGACTGAGGCTCCCTGACAGCAGGGCCAGACTGCGGGATGGGCCATGGCTGGAGCTGGGCTGACTCAGGGAGCAGGTGAGGGCTCTTCTCGGGAGAATGGGGAGCCTGGGGGTGGGGGACCCCAGCCAGGTGTCCCTGGCCCCATCTGCTTCCCTCTGTGAGGTCTCCCTTCCCTTCTGACCCCAGCTGGCCAGGGGGTCCATCCAGCTGTGTCTGGTGGGTTTGGCTCCCATGCCCCCTGAGGTGCCCCCTGCCCTCTCTGGCCCTGGGAAGGCAGCCGAGGCCCCTGGGCAGCCACCAGCCTCCCTCTCCTCTCCCTGGAGGCCCGGCCTCGCCCGAGGTAACCATGCCCAGGAGGATGAATGGCATTCCTGCCGAGGGCCCGGAGGCATGCGGCGGGGCCGGTTTGGCCACTGCCCACGGTCCCAGCAGCCTGGCATCAGGCGGAACCACTGATCAAACAGCCCCGTCTGCCCTCTGCCCACCGGGCACCCACGGAGCCTGGCCCCAGCCCCAGCCCCCGGGGAGGCGCTGCAGGTGGGCTTCCTGAGGGCATCGGCTCTCCAGTGTGCGGAGGGGGACAGGTGGGAAAGACCCCGTCCTGACCCGGGGCTCGAGAGCTGCCGGGCGGCCCTCCCTGATCTATGGCCTCAGTCTCCCCATCGGAGAGCGGGAGGCAGCCGGGGCGTCGGTGGTCGCTGAGGCCCACGGGCCCAGCCCGGCCTGAGGGGTTTGGCAGGAGGCCCCGGTTCCCCGTGAGACGGTAAGCAGATCCGAGGTGGCGGCCGCGGTGGAACGCCAGGGTCCGACTACTCCCACGAGGCCAGGAATGAGGAAAGAGCTGAGAAGGCCGGGCCCCGGTGCCCAGACTGTACTTATTTCTTGGCCACAGTTCAACCCCAGCCCAGCCTCCCAGGCTGCGGGCACATCCTCGGGGGCCCTGCCCCAGGCGTCGAGCCCACACTGCCCGCCAGGCCCTGGGCCCGGACCCCAGCCCCGGGCCCCGCCTCCTATTCCAGGAGCCTTTCCCAGGGCAGCCCGGCCGCACACAGTGCTCAGCGCCTCTCAGCTGCCCATTGCTCGCGGCTGGCCCCAGGGAGCGAGGCCTCCTGCCTGGGTTTGTTGGGTTTGTGTGTTCCTTCCCCACGTGCCCTGGCCCTGCCTGGACAGTGGGAGGCTGTGGGGACACTAGCGAGAGGTGGGGGGTGCCACACTGCCACCCATTCACCCATTCCTTCCCTGGGGGCGGGGGACCTCAGGGGCTTCAGCTCTTCACCCCACCCTCCTGCCCTGAGTGGCAACCCATTCTGGGGGTGCATGTGCTGACCGAGGAGGCCTGGGAGACAGGAAAGGAGTGGGCCGGCTCCCCACTCTCCGAGCCTCGCTGCCCCCTGCGGACCGGCACAGGGAGTGACCGCCCGGCTCCCCTTCCTGTCGGAGAAACCCGGGCCAGGCTTTAGCACCCAGGCCTTCCGCACTGCCCCCCGCCCCCACTGCCCATGGCTGTCCACCCAGCAGGGCCCTGTGGCTCAGGGGGCAGGGGCTTGCTCCTGGTGTGGCCCATGGAGTTCTTCCTGACCCTCTGCCTCCTCTGCAGTCTCCCCGCCCCCACAAAGCCCCGCCCCCCAAAGCCTCGCCCTCACAAAGCCCCGCCCTGCCAGCGAGCCCCCTCCCCCACCGTGCTCCTGCCCCAGCACCCCTCTGCCCCAGCTGTGCCCTCTGCCCGGGAGCCCTTCCTTCTCCCCCTGCCCACACCCTCCCCTCTCTGCCCAGCTCACCGGGCTCCTGCCCTCCCCTTGCTCTCACCCCTCCCCCGTCCTGATGGGCAGGGCTCTCATTGCTGTGACTGGCCCTGCCCCCCAGCAGGCCAAGGGCCCATGGAACACTCTGCAGCCCCATCATGCCAGTCCCTGGGTCTGGCCCACAGGTGCCCACAACCTTCCCAACACCCTTTCCCCAGATGGGTCAGTGCTGGCTCCAATTTATAGACGGGAAAACCGAGGCGCAGGGAATAAAGGGTTCTGTCCAAGGTCACACAGCCGGCCAGAGGCAGACCCAGGATTTGAACTCAGGCCCCCTGGGGTCTTCCTTCTACACAACCCACACGCCTCCTCCCGTGAGTGGGAAGGCGATGGTGAAGGCGAGTCCCAGGGCGGAGGTGACAGCTGCAATCCGTCCTCACCTCGGACAGAACAGGAAAGACCGGGTTCCACAGCAAGGATCTGGGTTAGACATCAGGGTGAACTTTGGTGTGAGCCAGAGCTGGGGGAAGGGTCAGGAGGGCAGGGGTGGGTGAAGGGAGGACAGGGAGGCGACCTGGCTGAGGTGGGTCTGGGACGGGTGGGGCTGTGGTCTGGGGGCCAAGGGGCCAGGGAGGGAGGAGCAGTGAGTGGAGGCTGGAGCTCAGGCGAGCAGGCCGCTCCCGGGGGCGAGGAGCCGGGAGCCGGGGGCCTGAGCCAGGAGGTCAGCCTGGGTCCTGCCTGCTGCGGTCCTGGCTGTTTCCTTCCTCTGGGTGCGCGTGCGCCCACTGCCTCTCTGGGATGCCACCTGCCTGCAGCAGGTCCTTGTTCTTGCAGAGCCCGGTGCTCAGAACCACCGGGCCTGGGGGTCTCGCTGTGAGACCTGGTGGCCCTGGGAGTGGCAGGCCTGGCACTCGGCAGAGGCCTGCGGGGTGGTCAGGTGGTCAGCCAAATGCCCTGGTGAGGGGAGCCCAGAGGGCCCGGAGCCAGGGCCTCAGGGGGAGCAGTGCCCAAGGCTGGACCTGCCTGGCCCGCTCCCCTGGCTGGTCGGGCTCCGTGCCTCTGGGCTCAGCTGGAATCTGCCGCCACCTGGGCTGCGGTGGAAGGGAAGCCTCGCAGCCTCGCAGGGAGCAGCCGGCGGGGCTGTCAGGCCAGTGAGGTCCTCTGACTCCACCTGCAGGCTGAGGCCCGCGGCCCCCAGGGCAGGGCGGGGGCCTGTCCAGGTGCTGGGCAGGTGTCCTTCCTGGGGCCTTGTTGGCCTCCTGGGTGGCCAGCCCACCCGCCCTGAGGCCCGAGGTGGCCCTCAGGACTCAGGACTAACCCAGTGGGGCGTCCCGGCTGCCCACGCAAGGCAGGACCCCTGAGGACACGATCTCTCTGGAAGCCCTGCCTGGCTGCTGGGCTGGGCCGCAGCTGGGCTATCCTGACGGCTCCGCCTTGGACTCCCCCCCGAGGGCCCTGGGGCTCTGGCCAGGGTCCCTCCCTGGTTCCTGGCCCAGTTCTGGCTCCTGAGCCCCTGCTTCCCCATAAGAAGGACGGGATCCGTGTCTGTTCGTTCGCACATTCCTTTGCTCACCTGTCCACCACTGAGCGCAGCCGGGGATGTCAGGGTCCCAGAGCAGAGTCCAAAGTGAAGTCTTCCTTTCAGAGCCCAGGCCAGGACAGGGACAGAATGAAGGACAAATTGGCCCTTTGCCCCCGTCCCACCCTCAATACCTGAGGCTGGGAGAGCAGCGGGGTGTGGAACCGGGCCTGGGGTGTGGGTGGTCAGGGAGGGCTTCCTGGAGGAATTGGCATCTAGGCTGGGCCTAGGAGAAAAGGGCAGGACAAGGAGGCTGGGAGGGAGGCAGGAGGCAGAGATGCTTCAGGCCTGAGAACGGAGGTGAGCGAGGATCTGGGGTGAACTGAAGGGATAGGGAGCATGGAGTTTGGGGGGCTGGGCAGGAGGACAGTGCAGCTTGAAGCACTGCCCCACAGCTGACAAGGATCCAGAAGGTTCCAGAAGGACAAGGGGGAAGCTTGCACTTGAGTCTCAGGCTTTGCAGCATTTGGCAGGAGTTCTCACTGCCCCCTCTCCCCCGCCCACGGCCAACGCAGCCCATTCCTCCGGGCAGAGGGCTGCATGCCAGCTGGCTTTCCCGGCACCGGCTGCTGCCTGGAGCGCTCATTTTTCAGTAGAAAAGTCTCTCAAGAGTCCGGGGCTGTGAGGGGCGGGGGAGCGAGGGCTGGGCACCGGGCCCCCCTGAGGCTGCTCCTGCCCCCCCCCTCCCCCGGGCCTTGGGACAGTGTCTGCCAGGCCGGGGGCTGTGTCATGAGGTCCCAGTAGCCAGTGCACACGTTCGAGCAGGGCCTCCCAGGCCCTGGGCCTTCGCTGCCTCGTCAGACCAGGCTGGGCCCAGCCCAGTGGGCGCTACGCAGGCCGCGGCTCCCCATGCCGCCGCCGGGAGCTCAGCAGGCCCACACCAGGCCTTTGGGCTTCTTGTCACCCAGCCCCTGGGGCGCCCCTATCTCAGGACCCACTGAGGGTGAGGGCGAAGGGCCTGCCAGCGCCTCCATGCAGCAGGGACACAGGGGGGCCCCCCTGGGAGGCCCGGCAGCGGACATGGCATGGCTCCGGCTCAGGACAAGGGCTTTCCTGAGGCAGAGCGATGGGAAGGAGGCAGTTGCCGGAGAAAGTCAGACCTGGCTCCCTCTCCACGTGATGGCAAGAGAGGTGTGGCCCCCGGGCTCTGACCCCACAGGCCTCAGTGCCTGGGCTTGGAGTCTTGGTTCTGTGGTTGGAGGGGCCACAGTTCTGGGCCAGGGCGGGGGCGGGGGGCGGGCAGCGTTGGGTTCTGCGAGGGCTGCCCCATCCACGTCCTCTCCTCCTGGGCCGGATGCCCAGTGCCCTCTGGACGTGAGACGCTTTGCCTCACCCGCATCATTTGATCCGCAAATGCCGTGCAACCTCGTGTGCCAGGTGCCGGGGATGCAGCGCAAGCCCTGCCCCCAGGAGCTGACAGTCGGGAGGGGGCAGGCGACAGCAGCATCTGTTAGCAAGACCATAAACGTCACAGCCCGTGAAGGGCTGGGCACAGAAGGTGATCGGGGCTAAGGGGAGCCAGGCAGCTATGGAGGGAGGGGCAGAGCGGGCACAGGGAGGAGGATGCCAGGTTATGGAGGGAGGGGGCAGAGCGGGCACAGGGAGGAGGATGCCAGGTTATGGAGGGAGGGGGCAGAGCGGGCACAGGGAGGAGGATGCCAGGTTATGGAGGGAGGGGGCAGAGCGGGCACAGGGAGGAGGATGCCAGGTTATGGAGGGAGGGGGCAGAGCGGGCACAGGGAGGAGGATGCCAGGTTATGGAGGGAGGGGGCAGAGCGGGCACAGGGAGGAGGATGCCAGGTTATGGAGGGAGGGGGCAGAGCGGGCACAGGGAGGAGGATGCCAGGTTATGGAGGGAGGGGGCAGAGCGGGCACAGGGAGGAGGATGCCAGGTTATGGAGGGAGGGGGCAGAGCGGGCACAGGGAGGAGGATGCCAGGTTATGGAGGGAGGGGGCAGAGCGGGCACAGGGAGGAGGATGCCAGGTTATGGAGGGAGGGGGCAGAGCGGGCACAGGGAGGAGGATGCCAGGTTATGGAGGGAGGGGGCAGAGCGGGCACAGGGAGGAGGATGCCAGGTTATGGAGGGAGGGGGCAGAGCGGGCACAGGGAGGAGGATGCCAGGTTATGGAGGGAGGGGGCAGAGCGGGCACAGGGAGGAGGATGCCAGGTTATGGAGGGAGGGGGCAGAGCGGGCACAGGGAGGAGGATGCCAGGTTATGGAGGGAGGGGGCAGAGCGGGCACAGGGAGGAGGATGCCAGGTTATGGAGGGAGGGGGCAGAGCGGGCACAGGGAGGAGGATGCCAGGTTATGGAGGGAGGGGGCAGAGCGGGCACAGGGAGGAGGATGCCAGGTTATGGAGGGAGGGGGCAGAGCGGGCACAGGGAGGAGGATGCCAGGTTATGGAGGGAGGGGGCAGAGCGGGCACAGGGAGGAGGATGCCAGGTTATGGAGGGAGGGGGCAGAGCGGGCACAGGGAGGAGGATGCCAGGTTATGGAGGGAGGGGGCAGAGCGGGCACAGGGAGGAGGATGCCAGGTTATGGAGGGAGGGGGCAGAGCGGGCACAGGGAGGAGGATGCCAGGTTATGGAGGGAGGGGGCAGAGCGGGCACAGGGAGGAGGATGCCAGGTTATGGAGGGAGGGGGCAGAGCGGGCACAGGGAGGAGGATGCCAGGTTATGGAGGGAGGGGGCAGAGCGGGCACAGGGAGGAGGATGCCAGGTTATGGAGGGAGGGGGCAGAGCGGGCACAGGGAGGAGGATGCCAGGTTATGGAGGGAGGGGGCAGAGCGGGCACAGGGAGGAGGATGCCAGGTTATGGAGGGAGGGGGCAGAGCGGGCACAGGGAGGAGGATGCCAGGTTATGGAGGGAGGGGGCAGAGCGGGCACAGGGAGGAGGATGCCAGGTTATGGAGGGAGGGGGCAGAGCGGGCACAGGGAGGAGGATGCCAGGTTATGGAGGGAGGGGGCAGAGCGGGCACAGGGAGGAGGATGCCAGGTTATGGAGGGAGGGGGCAGAGCGGGCACAGGGAGGAGGATGCCAGGTTATGGAGGGAGGGGGCAGAGCGGGCACAGGGAGGAGGATGCCAGGTTATGGAGGGAGGGGGCAGAGCGGGCACAGGGAGGAGGATGCCAGGTTATGGAGGGAGGGGGCAGAGCGGGCACAGGGAGGAGGATGCCAGGTTATGGAGGGAGGGGGCAGAGCGGGCACAGGGAGGAGGATGCCAGGTTATGGAGGGAGGGGGCAGAGCGGGCACAGGGAGGAGGATGCCAGGTTATGGAGGGAGGGGGCAGAGCGGGCACAGGGAGGAGGACGCCAGAGGGAGGTGGGGGCACAGAGTGAGGGAAGGGAGAGCGGGAGATGGTGGACAGACGCAGACTCCAGCTCATGTTGAGGACGAAGCAGGCCCTGCAGGCAGGGTCAAGGCTGCCTGCTCTCTCCTGGGGTCTGTCTGCTGCTGAGCAGGGAAAGCAAGGTGTGGGGCGGGGAGCTGCTGCACTGCCGGGCGGATGTGGCTGTGGGGACGCAGGGCTCTGGGTGCACATGGAGTGAGAGCAGTGGCACTATCCGAGGGGAATGGCCAGGAACCCCAGGGAGGCCAAGGCCAGAGAAGGCCCTGGCGCGTCTGGCCAGCTGAGCACCCAGCTGTCCCTCAGGGGCCGTGGGGAGGGCCCAGGACGCAGGCCGGCCCGCTCAGAGGCAATGCCGGGGTTGAAGGAGCCGCCGCCCCGCCGTGGTCCCCAGTGGCCTGTGGATGGAGGGCGTGGCCTGCTGAGCCCAGGCTGGGAGCAGGGACTCCGCCTGTGTGACCTGGGCCCGCTCTGCCTCGGTTTCCTCTTTGTGAGACAGGACGAGAGAGCCTGTCTAGGGCTGGGGGAGGGGCCAGTGAGATGGGCTGTGATGAGCATCCGGTAGAATCACCGGCCTGCTCCCCCTGCCGCCTCCGCCCCCTCCGCCCTCCTGCGCCCATGCCACCTGGGAGCGGAGAGCTGACTGTCCCCATGCTGGCAGCCCGGCGATGACCCTGGGGACCCCTCTCCCAGGCCTGGGGCTGCTGGGAAGGCTGGTGCTCCAGGGAGGGACCCGAGCCTCGCCCTCACCAAGGCACCTGACAGTTTAGTGTCCCTGCGCCATCATCCGGCTCCGACTCAGGGCCGGAGCCCCATGTCCTGGCCTCGCCTTCATCCTCGGGGATCCCCTCGGCCGGTGTCCCTCCCCCTCCTCCCTTTCCTGGTCCCTGATGGAGGCTGGGTCTCAGGGCCCCTCCGGGCCGCTCCTGGCCCCTCTCAGGGCACAAAGCTGCCTGTGATCCGAACCTCTGTCTACCTGGCCGGCACGGCCTGCGGCGCCCTCTCATCCTGTGGGTGTCACCCAGCTCGTCCCCTACCTGCCCTGCCCCTCTGGGGAGTCCCCGGAGTCACTTGCCCTGGACTCTCCCCCACCGTCTAACAGAGCCCCCTCCCTGAAGGCCCCCAGGTTCACGTGCCACCTGCACCTGGGATCCGCCCTGTGCACAGCCCTGCTCCCTCTGGCGGACACGCCCCACATCCCCAAACCCAGTTGCTCCTGGTCCCTCAGCGGGGACGCGTCTTCTTCCTGTGCCTCCGCCATTGGTCTGTTACTGTTGTCTGTTTACTCTTAAATGGGGGGGGGGGGATTAGAGCTGTTGGGTGAAGGGCTGCCGGGCTGGGGTCCAAGCCCCGCCCGGTGCCCCTGAGGCCGGCCCGCCTGGGTGTGGCGGCCCCGCTGCAGTGCCTCCTGCGAGCAGAAATGGGCACCTTAATCCCATAATCATTTTCTGATCCTGCTCTCCTGTCACCAGCAGCGCAGCCAGAACTTGGCAGGAGCCCGGGAGCCGCCGCGCGGCCTTGCCCAGCGCCCGGCGAGCGTGGGAGGAGGGAACCCCGCACAGACGCGGACAGGCGCCTATTTTTAGCCTCGAGAAGAAAGCTAAACCCCAGCACACAATATGCAACACAAATATTTGTTTTTATTCTTAAAAGGGCTCGGGTGGCGGGCGTGGGGCCTGCAGCACACGCTTGGCTGAGCCGCGCTGGCTCAGAGGGAGCCTCGCCTGTCCCCACACGCCCCACCCAGCCACTCCCAGAGCCTCCCGGGGTCCCCACCCGCCAGCCAGCGCTGTCCTTTGTGGAACTAGCCAGGCAGCTTCCCGCCTCCCACCTGGCGCAGGCGGGACCCTCCGGCCGACTCCAGGCCCCTCTGAACGGGCAGCGACCCCCGAGGGCTCCTTCTCCACGGAGACTTCCCTCCATGTCCCCATCCCCTGGGACTGGCCGCCATTAGATGTCGGGGGCAGAGGACCCTATGGGCAGGTGCCGTTCTGATTGCTCAGCTTCGTCCTGCAGAAGCAGGCGTGACAAAGGCACCCCCAAAGTGCCCCCAGCTCCCGGGGTGCGGGGGGAGGGCCGGGCATGCTCTCCCGTGGCTGCCGGAGGGCATGACAGTGACCGCCCACCGGGGAGCTTTAGAGCAGACACTTCCTCCCTCACAGCTCGGAGGCCACCAGCCCCAGGCCAAGGTGTCAGCGGGGCCGCCTCCCTTGGAGGTTCGAGGGCAGACTTCTTCCGGTTCCTGGGGGCTGCCGCGTTCCTAGGCTTGTGGCCTCATCACTCCGACCTTTAAGGCGACCTTCCAGTCTTCATGCTGCATCTGCGTGTGACCCTCCTCTGTGCACCAGGCCCCCAGGCCCCTGGAGGAGCCCTGTGCTTGCACTGGGCACCCCTGGCTGGTCTAGGACAATCTCCCACCTCAGACCCCAAGTCACACACAGGTGCATGTCAGGAGAGGGTGACAGGCTGCGGGCAAGAACCTGGACCCCTCCAGGGCTGGGACTCAGCCGTCCATGCTGGGGGAGGGCTGGGCACGCTCTCCTGTGGCTGCCGGAGGGCATGACCATGACCACCCCAGGCAGCTCCTTCTGAGATGAAGGAGGTGGGGAGGTGCCTGCCACGCCGAGGGCAGCGGGCCGTGGCCTCCGGAATGTGGGCCTGGGGAGAGATGCAGAGCTCGAGGCTGCGTTGAGCCCCCCAGGCTGCTGGGTCACATGTGCCAGCGAAGAAGCACCTGCTGGAGGCTGGATGGGGCCACGCAGTCCACGCCCCGGACCCGCCCTCCCCGGGCAGAGTTGGGAGGAGCGAACCCAGTAAATGGTGGCTTTGCCCCTGCCCAGGACTGTCTGACTCACCGCCACTTGGTCAGGGTTGGCCCAGGACTGGGGGTGCTCCTGCCCCCGATCGGCCTGTGGGCAGGTGAGGGGCTCACGCCTGGAACACCCTCCTTACAGAGCCCACAGGTCTCAACATGGCGTCACCAACTCAGAGACCCTCCCCTGCTCCAAGCCAAAGAAGAGCCCCAGTCACCGGCCTCCTCCTCCCATCACTGACCACCCCTCCCCATCACTGGCGCTCATCCCACTAGGCCCCCAGGCTTCTGGGTGGTTCCACCGGCACGTCAGGCCCACGGAGGGCCCGGCTGGTGCCAGGGCCGGGACACAGCAGGACTGTAGCAGTGTCTCCTGGGCCCCGTGGGTGGGTGTTTGCAGAGTCTGGTTCCATGAGAAAACACCATAAATGTTTGAAAACACATCAAAATGGTGAGTTTGCCCAGCCACCCCGGACAGGGTCACATCATGCCCTGTCCCCTGCCCCGCATCCCGGTGCAGGGTGGGCCTGAGCCCCTGGTCCGGTTTAGGCAACTACAGATCAGGAGCTGGGTGATGCCTTCATCCAGGAGCACATTTATTGAGCGCCCACTGTATGCCAGGACCGCCCTATGAACAGTGTGCTAGCTGCCAGGCCCCGCCCCCCTCAGGGCCCAGGGTCCGAGGAGGAGAGCGGGTGGCTGCACCTGCCTCCCTCCGGCCAGGTGCCCTGCAGCCGGGCTTGCGGGGGCTCCGTGGACACTTCCGAGCTGCGTTGAACGAGGAGCGAGACGAGGGATCGTGCACAGTCAGGCAGCGGTCGGCACGGTTCTAGGGGGTCAGGCGGAACCCCCCTCAACCGCGCAGTAAAAGAGAGGGGTTTGGACCCCAAATCACAGTCTGGGGTGACGCGGGGCGGCCACAGGCTCAGGTACTCACCCGGGGAGGGTACCGGGAGGGGCCGGCACTGAGTGTCCTCAGGGAGGTGCCCTGGCCCAGGACCCCCTCCCCCTCCACACAGCAGCTCTGCCATGGCCTGTGCCAAGTGGGGTTCCACAGAAGGGCTAGTTCAACAACGGGTTCCGCTGCTAAAAAAGGAGTCCAATCCCAGCACTTCCCTGAGGACTGGCCGGTGCACGGCCCAGTGACCAGCGGGCCTCGGGCCCTGAGCTGCCGCTGTGTCTGCGGCAGATGAGCCCACCCGCCAGGCCTGGGAAGGCGCCCACCCCTCCGGCGGAGCTGGGGGTGGCCCAGGGCTTTCCCATCGTCCAGCCGTGGGTAATGGAGAAGGCGGCTTCCTTTTAATTAAGGATCTGCTGGGCCTGGTGCCCCCGGGAGGGGAGAGCGGAGCTGCGGGATCGTTAGCCAGACAAAAGGCAAATCTTCTTAGCCTCTCTCGGGCCACTGCAGGGTAATTGCTCAGCGCTCCTGCCCCGCAGGTCTGGGCCAGACACCCGGCTTTCCCCAGCCCCCCACCGCTCGCTGACCCCGAGGCCACACCTGTCCCGCTGGCCGGCGTGGGAACCCAGCGGGGCTCCGGTGCCCTCTGATCTGGCCCCTGCCCTGCCAGGCCCTCTGCTCGGCCCCGGCCCCTCCTCGTCCCCTGAGGGAGCAGCCCTGGCCCAGCTGCCTGCCTGGAGCGCCTGGGGCCTGGGCAGGTGCCCGGGGCACCCCCAAGGCATGTTCTCCTATGGCCCCGACTGGGCCCTGTACCTGGAACTGCCCCTCTTCAACCTCACCACCCCCCCCACCCCCCGCCCGCTCCGGCCCGGGAGACAGGCTCCAGGGACAGGTCCCCGCCCGCAGGCCGCACAGCAGGTCACAGAAGTGGCCACAGCTCCCCGCTCTTTGGGTTGTCGGGTCCTCACCTGTCCCCAGCAAAGACAGGGTCCCCAGGGGCTCGGGGCCCAGCCTGGCCGAGGCCAGATGGTGGCTAAGGGTCTGGGAGGCCCAGTGCTCTGGGCAGGCCGCCCAACCGCCCGCCCGCTGCCTGCGGAGAGCTGCCCTGCGAACAGGCGCTCACTGTCCGTGGAAGGAAGGAAGGAGCCTGGCACCTGATGGCACCTTCAGGGCGTCAGACGGTCCCTGGGCCACACTCCCTGGCCCATTCCTTCCACCTTTGTTAAAACCGTTCTGACCCACCCCCTTTCCGCCCGGCCACGGCGGGCCTGCCACTGGGTGGCCCCCGGCTGGGCCCGAGCAGCAGCCGCCGGAGGTGGTCACGGCCGTCAGAGCGGGAGGCCCGGCCTGCGTCTGCCTCAGGCGATGAGGCCACGAGGCCGGAGAGGTCAGGCCCGCAGTCACAGGCCTAGCAGAGGGACGGCGGCTGCAGTGGGATGTGAGCCCCCTGCCCTCCTGGCCCAGACCGGGGCGGGCGGGCCTGGGTCACCGCGGGCAGCCTGGGCCCGGCGTGCGGCCCTGCCAGCGGGTGAGTCAGCCCACGGCCGGGCCTGAGCGGGGGGCCTGCTCCCAGTCGCAGGGAAGGACAGCTGTTTGTTTTTCTTGCTGTTGAGGGGGGCGGGGTGGGGACAGGGGGAGCTGACCACTGGTTCTCACACTGGCACCGGCTCCCTGGGAGCCGCGAAGGGAAGGGGCCTCAGGGACAGGCGGGGAGTGGGGGAGAGAGAGCCTGGGGCCTCCCCACCGCGCTCCGGGGGCAACCGGCCAAAGCCCCGGCCGCAGACCAGTTCCTGGAGCGGGATGTTGGGGTTTCCGAGGTCGGGAAGGAACTGGCAGCATCGAGTCATGATGTCACCGGCCCAGCCCCAGCCTGGCCCGGCCCTGGCCTCGCTGCCGCCTCGCCAGGAGAGGGGCACCCCAGGGCTGCTCAGGGCTTCGGGGAGGGGTGCCCGGGACTCGGGGGCCTGTCCCAGAGTGGCCCTGGGTGTCCCAGCCCCTCCAGGCCCGGGTCCCGACACTGGGCCACCAACCTGGGGGCCCTCGAAGCAGAACAGGCCTCGGCTGGGCCTGGCCTCGGTGGCACCGGGGCTTCCTGAACCCAGAGAGCACCCTTCGGCGGAGGCGATCCAGCCCGAGGCTCCTGAGGACGCGACCCGATCCTCCTCTGGCGGCCCCGGGTACGGGGTGGGGCCTCGCCGCCCCTTCCCGGGCCTCTCGAAGGAGGACCCCCCCCCCCCCTCAGTGGGAAGCTTGTGGATCAGAGAAACCACCTTCCTCCTCCTCTTCTGGGATTTCCAGTTTCGGCCGCAAACACTATTTTTTCTGGAGCCTTTTAGTGAAGCATAACCCACAGGGAAGTGGACGCAGAAGCGCACAGCTCGACAGATTCTCAGCCCCGAGCCCTGCGCGCACCCGGCACCGGCTCAAAGCGGCAGCCGCTCCCATCGCCTCCACGTGGATCCGCGTGGCCTGTTTTGTGCCCCGAATGATGGGTCACACAGCCCGTCCCTCGGCTGTCTGGCTCCTCTGTCCAACGTTGTGTTTACAAAAATGTAAAACGACCGGTGGAGCGAGGAATATGTTAACCAGCTCGATGGTGGCGACCTTCACACGGCACGGTCACTGCGAGGGTCCGTCTTAAAGGCGCACCCTCCGTAGTGTCCACCGCACCTCAGCCAAGCTGAAGGTCACAGACGCACCAACACCAAGCGTGTCCGTGGGCTTCACCCTCATTTCTATGTGTTTGTAGTTCATGTAAAATTCTTTTTTTTTTTTTAATAAAAAGACTCCTGAGAGCAGTTTTGGTTACAAAAAACCTGTGGGGAAAGCACAGAGCTCCGTCTCCCGCCTGGCCGCCCCGCCCGCTCCC